>OX596380.1:183664564-183785653 GCA_951394425.1 Tipula unca | reverse complement strand
ACACTTTTCATTACAGTATAGACACACTCAAAGTCATTATTATCTAAAATTTATTTAAAAGGGAAATTAAACTTACCAACTGTCTTGAGATTTTTTATTATTTTTTTTATTTATTTCGTTTGTGAGGGGATTTTAAATGGGAATTTATATGATTATATGTTGAACATTTCTATACGCATAAGAAGGACGAAAATAACGTCTGTGATGACGGTGTTGTACGGATAATTTTACTTACGTATATACGTAAGAGAGTGAAATTGTTAAACTGATTTGTAAAATTATAATGAATGGCTTTTGAAATTATTTTTTTATAAATTTTAAAATGTGGATTTACATAAAATATTTGATGCTCAGTTATGTTGTATATCTACATAATATAAACATATGTACTTAATTATAAGAATGTTGGTAGAAATATTTTAGGAGCGTGGATAGTCGTAAAGATTGAATGAGCAGGTATTTTTTAGTATATCACACAACGCACATCATTTTAAAAATATGATAAATTATTTTTACATTTTATAATTAAACCAAATAATTATTAAGCTCTAGAATTACTAGAGAACTCATTGTTGCAACAGACGGCCTGTGATCTGTTATGTAAGTATAAAATCTTATTAACTTAACAGCTTCACCTGAGAATTCAAAAAGTTGTCTTAGTTTGTGCAGTAACAAAGTATATGGAACAGTATCAAAGGCTTTTGAGAAACCTATAATATACCACGCATTACTTGGCAGAATTAACTTTGAGAATTTAGGACAAATAGTACCCATTCCCATATGGCACAAGATTTTTTACAACGTGGAGCATTAAACACCTCATTCATATCAACACCTGGAAAATGTAATCCAGTGATAGTATTTGAAAACGAATTATTAATTTTGTGGAAGAGTATAGAAAAACTTCAATGATAATAACTATTCTACAGTTTTGATTCTTTTCCAATGTTGATTATAGGTCACATCCCCATCCCGCTCAAACAGTGCGCCTGTCACATCAGAGTTATACATTTAGGATATACATTTTCTTTGGGGAAATGTGGTAGCCGAACAAATTGAAAATATACTCATTCAAACACCTAGCTTCCACATGAGCCACTTTCTAAATAAAGGACCAATTAGCAGGAATGGGCGCGGCAGATTACGCCATGTAATGGTTCATGGGCCTGTGAAATTATCGGTCCATGTTTCTTCAAAAAAGAAGACGCACTGGGCGTACCTGTGAATAGTGCTCGTTATTGCGCCATGTTAACGGAATATTTTTTGCCTGAAATAGAAGCCCGACCTCGACAACATTTGGTTCCAAGTAGTCAGCGCTATTTGCCATATAGCGTGTGAAGCAACAAACTGATTGAAAAATCATGTTGGCGACACTCAGCTTCTTTTACCACTGAGCCACCGCCATACATATAAATATTGATATTCCTATCGTTTATAGCTGCCATTTGAATTAAAAAATTGAAAATTTTAGCAACGGCAATGGACTCTGCTTATTTGACCATCGCCGTATAATTTCATTACCGCTCTATACCCATACCCATCTTTTATACTTGCTACTTTTACATGGAGAATATTGAAGTTTTGAACAGAAGCTGAGTTTGATTATTTTTATTTCGCCATCACCAATTTGACAGGAGAAATTAAATCAATAAACGTTTGGCTCGATCGAGAATAGAACTTAGATCCATAAATCCAAAGTAACTGACTTTGTTTACTGGACCATCGCTGCATATATATTTCTTGCTATACAAATTTTTTATATCTGTCATTTAAATAGAAAGTATTGAAAATTTTTGCAAAAACAGTTTAACAGAAGCTGTTGGTTGAACTTTAAGTTTTAATGCATTGACTATCAAAAACGCATTGTTGCTAAAGAAATTTGGTCACCCTTTAGTTGAGAACTAATAGACAAAACCACTCTGGGAATTGTCTACATTATAGAGGTTGTCTACATTGTTGACGTTATCTACGGGTTGCCGACACATCAATGTAGAAAATAATAGATTACGCGTAAACGACCATCCCTGCCATTTAGTTCGTTGCACATCTGCGAACAATTTATATTCGTAAGAACAGAAAATAAAATGATGCTTCCTAAAGCTCAAAACCCATACTTGATTGACACGAGACATTTTGAAATAATTGTTAAAAATAATAAGATCAATTTGTGTCGAACTGGTGTGAGTAAAGTGAGTTGGTTCTACATTGACAATGTGTAAATCGAGGTATGAGTTTTCATAGTACGATCATTCCCGAAAATATGTAAACCCGAATCTTCATGAAAAGGCCTTGTTTCCGAAACACAGATATAACATCATTAGAAACAAATTGTATTGGATCCAATATACATTACTTCACAATGTTGTATGAGAATTTAAATGATTCACATTTACATTGTTTATTCGTGACTTAATAGCAGCAATGTTCGTGTTATCAATGTTCATGAAACTATCGTTGAAATCACTTTAACTAAACCAGACAGAGGAAGCCAACTAACAACGCAACAAAGTAATCAAAACTCGAAAGAAAGATTGGAATGTGGATGTTATTATCCCTCATGGTATGACTATAGTCTTATTAACTCGAAAAATATAGAGAATAAATCTTTCAAAAAAATTAAAAACAATGATACAGAAGGTATAGAAGATCATTCAATGAGATTAACGTCGCTAGAAAATGCTAGAAAATATAAACTATAATGTGACATAACAAGGTAGCATCAATATTGATCGCCTCCGTGTTGTACAAAACTAACGAGTTCAGTTACCAACACTTTATATATTGTAAATAGGTTTAACGAGTATAGAAATTATGATTATACCGCACGTCAGTTTAACAAAGCATACTCGAATGCTATTGAATAACACCACCAAGTTGACACGATCGATATCATATCAAATCATCATATCAAATTCAAATTTTTTGTTGAAGTTTGGGTTGTCCAATGCATTTGTGAAATGGATCTTAACGGTGGACAACAATATATTGACATTGGTGGTGTAAGATCATGACCATAATTACTTCACATTCTGGAGTACATATTTTGGCTCTCATCTGCGTGACTAAGGATTTTTATCGTTTTCATTAAGGATATATTACGAATATTATCCAAAACTGTGATGTGTGATGAATAACATAATATGCTAACGGCATGCAAATATTTAGGATAATCAGAAATTGTAAACCAATCCAATAAATTACGATTATATATATTAACAACCCAATACTACTCGTATAAATGAAACAGACGAAATTTAATAATCGCCGAGTCGAGAAATGACAACATGCCCTCCATTATATATTTGAACATCTTAGATAAACTGAAACCTTTATGTTCGTAGGAATCAAATTAAAAGCGTAGTAGCTATACATTTGGCACGTGTACTTGTCTAAATTTCTGTAGATAGTTCAGATCATTAAGAATCTTTGTGGTCAAATAAAAAATTCTATAAAAATGAATAGCCACCTAATTTGCTTGGGAACACAGATTTTAGTTGGTCTATATAATAGTCGAAAATATAGACGATTGTCCCATATTAAAAATCGATTAAAATAACGTATTTTCTAAATGGTGTAAACAATATAGTCAAGTCCATCAGATATTAATTTCCTAACCACAAAGATTCTAAACTGATGTGAACTATTTATGTAAAAATTAAGGCAAGTACCCGTCATTATCTGATCTAAATTTTGTCAAAAAAATATTAAACTCCATCAAAATCTGGTCCCCTTGACCACAACGGTCCCCTTGGAGATCAGTAGGATCGTCGGTAAACATGTTCAAAGATCTTTCAAAATAACGCAACTTCTAAGTTCCCTGAAAAATAGTAAAGTACATCAGAATTTAATTTATGACCACAGATGCTCTATAGAGGGTCTAACTATTTAAAAATATAGGCGAGTATACGTCGACATCCGAGTCCGTTGACATTTTGGAAGATCAATCAAAATTACGTTATTTTTAACATCTGTATATAACAAATAGTATACAGTTCATCAAAACGTAGTCGGCTTGACCACAAAAGTCCTAGTTGATTCAATTCAAGCATGTTCAATTAAGTTACGAAGCATACATGGCCAAATGGAAATTTTAATGCAAACTAGAGATGAAATAAATACCGACAAGTAAGAAGAATCAACGACTGGCGTAATTTATATCATGGAACGCTTACGCAGAGTTAAACCATGTAAGGCTGATCCTTCAGAAGTAATCGCTAGTAAACTCATCTGATTTACTATAAGCAGCTTTCAAGATTTACGTAATAAACATTTTCGATACCTGAGACTCAAAAATCAATCAAAGATTTGATAATATTTAAACCAGATGAAGATAAAGGTGATACGCATGAAGATGAAAAAGATGCTTTGCAGAAAAACAATGAATAAACCAGATAGATAGATAAGCAGTAAGATAAAAATATTAACAATGAAGCAAAACAAGCAATAACACAGAAAAACAGGTCAGCCCAACCAGTACCAACAGGTTCAGGAACTCAAAACTAAGATCAGTTAAACGTATTAGTAGAAAGTGGTTTGAAAACATTCAACACACTTTTAATCTCAAGCGTTACTGATAATAATGTTCGAGAATCAGAAATCATGAATATCGCTACAGACCTCCAAATTATCAACTTTTGTCGGATACAAACCCAAATCATGATGACAGTGTTTCAGAAGGTGGAATAGGTTTAAAGCAGACAAAGAAGACTTTTAGGAAAGATCGCTTAGAAATTCATAGTTCTAATATTTCGTTTAGTAACAACTCTGGAAGCGGAATTACAATTGTAAGCTAATGATATAAATACCAAATTGCGGCCAATTGCGAGCAGCCATAATATATCGTTTCCAAGGCCGTATAATAGACGCGAATATTAAACAAACACTGGAATGAACGAAACAAAGATTTAAAAAAACGTTCATGAAGGTTTATAATGACATATTATCATTAGCCTTGCTTTTGCACGTGCCAATGTCCGAGAGTGAAACTATTAGTTTGCTTATCAGGAACATGAAACATGGTTTCATTCAACATTTGCAGGACAACATTATATTAGGATATTTCTACACTAAGCGGCATGTTAACGAAATTGAATATATACATGACTATAACGACTTAATGAACCAGTATGTCGATGTGGGTAATGTTTCCAGTCAAAATGTATCAAAAAATCACTTATACAACGAACTGGATAGATTAATAATTTACCAATCAAGTATAGATGCATACGAATAAACTTTCGTTCAAAGAATACAATATTTTGATTACCACTATATTTTTTTATGAATGTGGTGCTAAAAAACGATTAAAATTAATTGTCGACAAACAATTGGGAAATTTTCAAAAGGATGTCAAAAATTTCAGAGTATTGAAATCCCAGAATCAAGAGTATAATCCTCCGAAACCACAGGTAGCGGACGCGGCGGTGAATACACATCCCGAATTATACCAAATACTCTCAACAAGTTTCACGCACGAACACCAAGACAAAATACATATTGTAATTGAAACCTTAATAAATATTTTAGGATAAAGCGCGAAATTAATAAAGTTATTTCGGAATCTGTGAATACGCATCAAATATCTACAATAGACCATTTGCGTAAATGCTTATTAATGGAATTCCCTATCACGAATTGATGGACAGTGGAGCAAGCATATCGGTACTAGGAAGCGGGGCAGAAGAGTTTTTCGAAATAATAATTTTAAAATGAATTACCTAGCGTTACTGCATCGAGCACGTGTCAGCCAATATTTCTTATAAGAATAAATCAAAACTGATGAGATTGCAAATAGCTCCGAATCTAAAGCAACCACTAAAATGTAGGTATAGATTTTTGGGAGATGCTGGACTAGTTCCTTTAATAATAAACCAGTTGGATACAAATTATCTCAAACCATCTTTGGAGTTTAACCCATATCACCACGATTTAAACAGCAAACACCATCGTAATCGAGGAATTTCCATTATTTGGAAATAACGGTTGCTCTAGCGGACAATATGCTGCCCCAAATCAAACCTTCAAGAGAATTCGTTTATCGAAAAAATTAGCAAAAAATCGAAATAATGATGTCCTCAAGAAAAAAGTTGAAAAGCTGAATTCTAAGATTAAAATCTTGGTTCCACTCAGGAAAGAATGTTATTTTAAAAATAAGATAGAGGCAGCAACAGATATTAAATCAAAATGGAAAATTGTAAATAATCTATTAAATAACAAAACCAGTATAAATAGTATAACAGCAATAGATATTGGTGAAAATAATATTAAAACTGACCCAAAAGAAATTGCGAACGTATTTAATGACCATTTTATTAATATACCTAATGTGATTATAAATAAAAATCATGAAAATATTATTATTGAAGATGTTGTTAGAAATAACATGGTTTTGTCACGATACAGTAATCTAAATTTTTTTTTTTTTCCAATTAGTGAATCAGAGATACTGTCAGCAGTAAATGAATTGAAATATTCTAATTCTTGTGGAGTTGATGGGGTCTCAAATTCACTGGTAAAAAATGTTATTTTCAGTATTACCCATATTTTAGAATTTATTTTTAATCTATGTTTTGAAAAGGGCGTGTTTCCTGAGACATTAAAAATTGGTATTGTTAAACCATTATATAAAAAGGACTCACGTATTGATCTTAACAATTATCGCCCAATTACTTTACTGAATACATTTTCGAAGATTTTGGAAAAAATTATTAAATTTAGATTGCTCAATTATTTTGAAAGAGTACAATTTTTGGATAAGAGGCAGTTCGGTTTTATAAAACAATCATCGACTGAAAAAGCACTTATTTCATTTCTTACTCCTGTATATCATCATTTAAATGAAAATCTAAAAGTGTCCTCACTTTTTATTGATATTACAAAAGCTTTTAATACAGTCAACCATGCAATATTGTTAGATAAGTTATCACATATAGGTATCAGAGGCTCGGCACTTTCTCTTTGTCAGTCCTATCTTCAAAATCGTGTGCAAACTGTTTGCATTAACAAAATATATAGCGATGAAAAGGTGATTAATGTTGGGGTTCCCCAAGGCTCTGTCCTAGGGCCATTACTTTTTTTGATCTATTGTAATTCGATCTTTGATCTTAAACTGCATGGTAGTCTTGTTGCGTTTGCGGATGATATGGTGTTTCTATACTCCAGCTTAGATATGAATTCATTAAAATGTGCCATGAAAGATGACATGAGTTTGCTAAAGAAATGGTTCTACGTACATGATATGGTTTTAAGCTGCAAATCCAAAATTATGTATTTCAATGTGAGTTGTGCCATCCATGATCCTAATCCAATATTTTTTCATTCACTGGCTTGCAATGAGTCTGATTTAATACTCTTTGTGTACCTATTGAAAACGTAACATCATTCAAATATTTAGGTGTGAGCTTGGATTCCCAACTAAATTTTAAGGATCGTATTGCCAACTTAAAAATAAAACTTAGGCAAACATTAAGAACGTTTTTTTACTTGAGAAATATATGTAGTTCGAAATTTTTAAGATGCCTTTATTATGCATTGTTTGATTCGCATCTTCAATATGGTATAACAGGCTGGGGTGGTATTTACTTGACAAATATCAAACCGTTGATGACTATCCAAAAAGGAGTTTTAAAAATTATGAATTACTTACCAAGGACCACGCCATCTTTGCCTTTGTTCGTGCATTTAAAAATCTTACCTCTACGCTACCCGTACGTTTTCAAAGTTCTAAAAATGTACTATGTGATGAGCGGGCATCGTCTAATTAATTTTCATATTTCTGAGCCGTATATGTTCCGGAACAAAAACAGAATTAAAACTCCGCAACCGTATAAAGAACATTTTAAGAAATTTTTCTCATACACTGCTCCGAAATTATATAGCCAAGTACCGACCGACATTGTGAACGCAAATACAATTACTAAATTTAGTAGATTATTAAAAGATTGGTTATTTACAATTAGCAACATTGAAATTTTATTTGAAACATTAATTTAATTTATCGTGTATGTATAAAACTGTATTGAAGGATGTGTCGCTATTTATTACGCAAATGAATCGTTTTGCAAAATAAAAATTTGTTATTATTATTTTTTTTTTTATTTGTTATATTTTAAACTATGCTCGTATGTACATATATTAGTTTTAATTTTTTAGTTATGTAACCTCTACTACCTTTAAGATTATTTTGTGATAAGTAGGTATAATGAATCGTTGCTCCACGACATTTGTATAAATAAGGAGTACACTAAAATAGTTATTTTCTGTATTTTTATTTATTGTATACAAAATTTTATTATTTAAATAGAAAATATACTGTTATTTAAAAAAAAAAAAAAAAAAAAAAAAAAAAATTCTGTTACAGTCAAAAGAAAACGTTACAGCACAGTAAACCAATCATCTGCCACAAAAGCTTTTTTTTTTACAAAATTTAAGCCCATTGACGATTGAATAAAAGTAATATTCATTCTGGAAATTTTGATTAACCGATAAATTGTAGTATATATTTATATATTCACAATCTTTTATCTATTTACTTTCTTACCAAAATCATAATTCGTTAATAATAAGTTCAACATTTTTTTTTTGGTATAAAAGTAGCATAAATATAACGAATATATATGATAAAATCTGCCAAGTGCCAATAAAAAAATTTTCGGAAAGAAATTTTTTTTACCAAAATTATGAAAGTTTAAAACGAAAAGCCATTTTCAATACTTTATATATATTACTCTCGCAAAACGAAAAACCGAACACAGCGAAAGCTTCAAAATCAAACTTTTCCCATAAATAAATACAAAATGTTCGTTAGTTGTTGAACTTAAACCAAACAAAAATTTTTGATCAAATATTTTATTTTCGCCAATATCTAGCGAACCCGCAAAAAGTCAGTTCGACTATTTACTAATTCATATATGTATATAACAACAACAAAAACAAAAAATTGAAAGCTTCAATGAAAAATAATATCAAAAAATTTATAACACAAAAAAAAAAAGTTTCAATAATGATAAGAAAACTGTCATAAATCAATTTTCCTTTTGCCATACTTTTATTCCTTCGATGTATATAAAGAAAACTTTAAAGCTTTCAATTTAATAATATTTATATTTACGTATACACAGAATCGTAGGTAGAGCAACGAAAAGCGAAGAAAATTTTCTGAACTTTCTGTAGAATTGGAAAAATAAAAAAAAATAATAACAATAACAATAATAATGATAATAACATAAAATAAATAATATTATGATAGACAGACAGACAGACAATAAAATTTTTGATATTATTGTTGATTAGATTTTCCAACAAAAAAAAATGTTGTCTACAATCGATATATAGGCATAAGCATATAGGTAATAAAAATATAAATTTTATTGATCCCGAATATATACGTATATATGTACATATATACGTGGATAGAACAGGTACATAAAAAAGGGTGAAATTTTATAATCTATTCATAAAAATGTTCCCTTATTTTCTCGATTTTCCGATTTTACAAATTCTTTACCGGTATATACAAGGAAGGTAGATTTTTTATATACGAGTATGTATGTATATACATATTTGGGTTGTAACATGGAAAAGTGTTACGGGACGACGACTTAGACGTATAGGTGTTATAAGATCCGGTTAGTATAAATAAATTTTGTTTTTATAGTTTTTTCATAGATATACACACACACAGCACAGTAGCTATATGAAGCTTATTGAAATGGAAATTATTGATTTTGGATGGGGAACATGAATATACATAAGTATAGAAAATTGATTTAATGGATTGTACAATGGATCTGATTTTAAGCTATTGTTTGGATATTTTTGTTGTTGTTGTTGTATTGTTTGATGTTATGTTATAACTTTATTGAATATTTATGTACAAAAGGTTTATGGTTATGTGGTGACAATTTAAGAAATATTGGATAAGGATAAGAGAATGTTAAAATATCAATCGTTTGACGAAATTTTAATGATTGATTATATCCTTTGGGTTAGTATAGGGTGACAAAATGGAGACAATTTTAAAGCACAACAACCATTTGGATTATTTGTGAAGAATGAATGCTATTCTCTCAATTTAATTATGTAAAGCAATTTTTCCAGCAAATCAAACTTGCACAGTGGCAAGAGAATACTACCCTTAAAAAATAGCATTTCAGAAATGTATTTGAAACTAATTCCAAGATTATAAGTACATTATTAAAGCTTAAAAGTTATCCCAGACTACCATCCCAGGAAAATCTAAAATTACCAGACATCTCAAATTTTCTGTTGGTTTCCGTTATTTACAAAAATATGTAGTTGCGACTTATTTCTCAATGCGGTTGAGTATAGAACGCTGTTGTTAAATCGTACGTCCTTGCAAAGCTTGGATCAAAGCATTATCAGAGCGCTGGTATGTAGTGGTGGCCTATAGTGTCTTTATAAAAAAAAAACGCGTGGATATGCGATTTATATACTGCCATTTTTTACCTTGAAAGGTTCGGGAAGATCATTAATTTATATAGATTGTGTAGCTGTGGCCAAAAGGGTCATCAACTACACCGCTATGAGAAAATAGCCGTCTCTTTCAAACTTGCCACTTTTTATCTTGAGAGGACATTTATTTACCAATTTCGCTATGCGGAATTCAATATCAAAGCTTTCGTATACGATTTTTTTTTCGATTTTACTTTGTTTTAAAATGTTTTAAAAGGCATCACATTTATTTATGCAGGGCACAATTCCAACGATAAAAAAATTATTAGCAATGGCGTGGGGTAGTCGTGGACAACAGGGTACCAAACAGAATCACTTTGAATAAAACAGCCGTCCCAGTAAAAGTTAGGATATGCGATTTTAACTACCATTTTGTATTTTGAAACGTTCGGGACAAGACAAAAATTTACGAAAATAGCAACAATTCCAACCATCAAAAATTTATAGGGCTAGCTTATTGGTAGTCAATTCGATTTTAAATCCATTGAAATGTTCTGAAATGTGTCACGTCTATTTATGTAGCAACAACCCCAACGATCAATCAAATTACGAGAACTGGAATGGTTGTGACCATCTGGTTGCAAACTCAATCGCTTCAAGCAATTAGCCGTTCTTGCAGCGACTTGGCTTACAGGATTTTTTAACCAACTGCATGGAATAAATGGGATGGTATAAAAGTAATAAATCTTGGAATGAACCAACTGTATAAGTTATATATATATATATATATATATATTTAAAAAGTGTATAGGAATGAATTTTTTATGCTCGTGTTGTTTGAGGTACATAATTTAACCCTAATTGTGTTTAGGTTTAAAAAGTTCTTTGATCTCCCAAGCAAGTTGAAATTCAAAAAAAAAAAATAAATTAATTAAAAAATGTGGAATACACGTGATTTTGATGATGGATCGTCTTTATGCATACTATAGAAATTTATGGGTATAACAGTATCAGTTTCACTTCGTTGAAGAAATGCTATGCGAAAATGGATGGGCTACACAGTTTTTAACCCAAGACGAGCTTACCACTAACATCGGTGGGCGCCGAAAAATTTAAGGCACCACAAATTTTTTATTTCTTGTATCAATTTAATACATCAAAGTAAGTAAATTTAAATTACAATTCAAACATATATGTAATAACTATACGCCGAAAGCTAAGCTTATAGGTTGAAACCATTAATTAATTGAAATATTGAAAGTATATTCGCACAGATAGCTATACAGAATAGAAAATATACAATATGTGTATATGTTAATTAGTACTGCAAGCAACTAATTGTTAAGATGAAAGATTTAAAATCATCTTTAGGGCAGTGCCATCAGAATAATTCAAGCATTTGTGCCTTAGAATCGGAAATATTGAAATAAAATAATCACTCCCAAAAAAGTGTCTGTTCCTTAAACGTTTAAAATTGAAATAACTCTTTTGTCGCTAAGAACATTTCTACTAGACGACATGCTTTTAATTTTAATATTCAAAAATCTTAAAGCTTTAAGTCTGAAAGAACATTTATACTATAACCTAGTTTTACCATTAATAGCTATCCGCAATTTAGAAATTGAGCTTTGCAAATATATCATATCGCCAAGTTAGAAGCTTTTATCAATTTATAAAAAAATACATTTTCACTAATTATTAGTTGCAAAATTTTCTAAAACTTTCAGATTACTATTATTATAATTTTGTAGTAGCTGACTTAAAAGACTTAAGCCGGCTATACACGTTAAGGTAGACCTGCCAGGTGTACTCTATGTCTGTTGTGTGCCCACTTTCGCAGGTAAACCAGATAAAGGATTCGATTGCACATATCATCGACAAGTGATGTTTTAGCAACTGTTAATAATTAAAACCGCGATGAATAATTGTTTTCCTATGATTTATACGACGAACGAAAACTGTCTTTTCTAGACAACGGATGCTTAACAGAATGATAATACCAATTTCATTAATTAGTTGCATAATCTAATATCAATGATACTTACAGACTTCCAAGTTCATTTGACAAAGATTAAATTTTATCAGATTAATATTTATGAAACTAAGCCAGAAACTTCTAGTTATTGAATAAAAAAAATTTAAAACACTTTACAGGCACTAAAAGCTTTCTGAGTTAAGCACAATAAAAATAAAAACTCAACAAATAAAATAATTTTTCGCAGCTTGGTAATCTTCAACATTTGCTAATATACCTTAGTATATAATATATTATCATGTAGGGTTGGGAGGTGCACGATACGCAATAATTTTTTATAAAAGCTCAACATTTTAAGTTTACTTAAACTAAATAATATTCGTGATTTAAATGGCTTTGCTTATTAAAAATAACTCTTTTGCCACTAAGAGCATTTTAACTAGACCCATGCTAAATATTCTAAAACCTTTCAACTTTTCTATCGTTGACAAAAAGCTCTCAGATTATTTGTATTATTATTCTGTAGAGTAGCAGCTTAAAGTTTAACTTAAATGCTGAATTTGGTCGAAACTTGAATAGTTCAACTTAAAGGAAACTTATTTTAACCGGTTATGATTTTCTAAAGAACATATCTTTAAAAGCAACCATTGAGTACAGTTAAAAAGCTCAATTAACCCTCTATTAAATATGATGTATTCACAATCAATTCGTTACGACTATTGTGTTAATAAAAGCATTGCAATCGCAGAGCTGTTAGAAATTTCAATTAATATACATAAAAGCTTAATTGATAATATTATTTTTAGAAGAAAATTACAATTTTATCAATAAAAACGCGTTTACACAAATTACAGAAGAAAGCTTGCATTAAAAGTTTGAAAATGAAAAGCTACAAACGATAAGAGACGTTGGAATAATCTGTTTTCAAATTTTTATTTTGTCAGGATTCTAGAAATCTAAAGCTTGGGAAATTTTAGGAATTTAATATATTTAAGGTTTTAGTTAAATCTTTAAGTTGTGGTTGCCATTCAGGGATGGGCATATACGCGTCATCTATTATTTTCTACGTTGACGTGTCAACAACCCATCGACAACGTAGAAAATGACTATAATTTAGACAACTCACACAGTGATTTTGTGAACCAGATCAGATTTCTTTAGGATCAATGCGATACGAGTGGTGGGTGACCGTCTTTTAGAATCACCTTTGAATCTATTTCGCTCATCGTTCAATTAAACCCTATCAATGAAACTCCTTTTTCACATTGTCAGGTACACGCAAAAACAGCTCAAACGAATCTTAATTATAAAAATTACTTAAACCTTTACAAACATACAGTGCCTAGTAGAGCCCCGATGAGGCCACATAAGGTACTGAAGATTTTGGAAGGTTGCAAAAAATTACTTAATTTCAACGAAGTTCACAAAACTGGATTTAATGAGTTTCCAATAATTTTATGCGATTAAACAAAATAAAAGAGAGTCCCAAATTTACTTAAAAGTTCGACTTAGGTTGCGGACCAAATGCCCGGTAAATTAATTATTAAGGTTAAACTCGGTTTTAAGTATTTTAATTTATTGAAATACGTGCTAATGTTTATATTCACCTTACTCAGTTCTTAGATTATAAAAAAAAGAAAAACCTAAACGTTAAACATTTCTGCACTTTTGTGTACTCTGTTTACCCTACTTATTGAAAGGGTTAATGAATTTACCGAAAATTAAAGTAAAAGTCGACTTTTACCCGTGAATTAGTCCGTCGCCAAAATCCAGAAAATTTCGATTTTCACCGCTTTTCCACATACAGGAAATGGAAATTGGTTCAAATAATAAAATTATGTTCTCTGAATGAGCGTAAACTTTAATAAAAGTTCAGCTTAATCCAAAAAATGTCCATTATAGGTTTCCAATATGAACACTGCTTCAAAAAGTCAATATCTGTAAAGTTCGTGTCTTAATTTTGGATAGTTCTACTAAATGGTTTTTATGAGATGTAAGCTCCTTTACTTGGTTTTTAATTAGAGTAGATTCATTTGCAAATGATTTAAAAAAGAACAGAAAAAAAAAATTATTTACGGGAAAAATAAATTGTTTCAAAGAATGACAGTTTTTTTTCAAACGGGGCATCTGGCAACCTTAATTTTGGCCAATTATTGAAAAAAAAAATCTGATGTTTTACGAATTTTTTCACTTTTCGATTGCAACAAATATTTCACCCATTTATCACTCGATAATAAGTTCAGATGTTCTGGGGCTCTAATGCAATTCTACTATGCAATTCGCTGTCCTTTTCTTCCTTGTATACTATTTTAAAACGACAATAAGATAAGAACCCCTATATAGTTCCTCAAGTTTAAAAATATCGAAAATTAAAAAGAGAACAAATGATAACACTTAAAATAAAAGAGTAAACAAGAACCCTGATAAAGAGAACATGTTCTCCTTTAAAGAAACATTCTGGTCATCTTCTAGGTTGCTTCACGTCGACGCATATTTACCCTGGCTTTTTACATTCTAGCCCCAAACCAATAAAATCACTTAAAATAGCCCAGAAAATTCATTGATTTCCTCTCTTTAAGGTTGGTTCGCGAGGTCGGATATAAATCCGAGCTATTTCCATCCGACCATAAGATCAAAATATTTTAACTTGAAAGAGTTGGAAATGGATAATTTGTTGTGGTAATTGATAAACTATTTTGATAATTTTATTGGTTTAGTCAGATATAAATATATAGCTAGGATGAACATATCCGTCCTCGTGAACCAATCTACAGTGTTTTTCAGTGCAATCTACCTCGCCCATTCCTGTTGCCATTACAAAGCATTTAAATTTAATCTTGGCTGAACGTCCTATAACTTCTTTAATAAGTTATAAATATATGATTGTTATTTACTAAATTAAGTCAGAAAGCCTTAATTATTGAATAAAATTTGTTGGTACTTAAAGGTTTCTGGTTCAAGCACAATAAATACAAAAGCTCAACTAATAATTAGGATACTTGAACAGATGTTAAATAAAAGAGTTTCTAGTTAGTATTCCTAAATTTTTTATTGTCCGGACCCCGGACGTGGGCAATATGAAATGAATGCAAATTTGGAAAACAAAGTCCTTTAAAAGATTAACGCAAATAAAACTAGGTTCAAAAGCTTTCAGATAAATTTTATTAATATTTTGTATCAGAAACGGAACGCTCAGCGTGTTCAAGACGTGTGCCTCAATCGACTAAATTAACTGGTCTAAAAAAATGTAAATTTCTGTTAATGTATCATAGGCGCGAAGTGTAAAGTCAATTTATGAGGTTACTTTGCGATGATTTTTCATGTATACTGTGTAATGTGATGAATGAACATCCAAGCATGCAACATTAATTCAATCAACCAGAATTTTTTTTAAGTCAAATCGAATTTCGGAAAATAAAATAAATTGTCAGCCTATTGGGTACATTAACGATTTATGTACACCTCACAGTGAAATAATATGAATCACTGCAATAAAATGGTGTAAGGCAATTATAATATGTTCTATTCAATTCAGTGCACATCAAATGATACAAAAATTCGCTGCGTACTGTATATGTATATGTATACATATGCATGAATTGATTAATTAAAGCTTTCAGCTACATTTTTGTAATATGGTGTTGTTTCTTTTATAAGCTATGAATATTATTTAAAAAACTAAGCCAGAAAGTTCTAATTATTGACAATAAAAATTAAAACTCAACAAATAAAATAATTTTTTGCAGCTTGGTAATCTTCAAGGGAACGATCAAAGAGATCAAGACCGATATAACCAACCTATTCGATACAATTTCTAATTTACCTTAGTATATATATTCTCAGAAGAGTTGAAAGGTGCACGAAATACCTATATACTTGTCACTATAAGAGCATTTCAACTATACAAAATGCTTTTAATTTTAATATTTAAAATTTTTCGGTCGTTGACTAAAAGCTCTCAGATTATTAGTTTTATTATTATGTATAGTAGCAGCTTAAAGCTTAACTTAAGTGCTAGGTTTAGCTGAAACTTTAATAGTTCAACTTAAAGGAAACTCATTTTAACCGGTTACAATTTCCTAAAGAAAATATCTTCAAAAGCAGCCATTGAGGACACTTAAAAAGCTCAATTATCCCTCTATTAAATATCATTTCACAACAACTTTTATGTCAATAAAAGCATTGCAATCGCAGAGCTTTTAGATATTTCGATTAATATACATCAAAGCTCAATTAATAATATTATGTTTAGAAGAAAAACTATTTACTACAGAAAAAAGCTTGCATTAAAAGTTTCAAAATAAAAATGTTCCGACGATATGAGGCGTTGGAATAATCTGTTTAGAAATTTTATTTTATCAGATGTCCGGAAATCTAAAGCTATGGAAAATTTTAGGAGTTTAATATATTTAAGCTTCTAGATAAATATATGGTGATGACGTAGCTTAACGTTCTCTAAAAGCTTAACACAAATAAATTTAGGTTCAAAAGCTTTCACATAAATCTTATTTATAGTTTGGGTTAGAATCTGTTGCCAATAAGATAACAATGAATAGCAACTTGTTATGCTAGTTAAGGGCAGCAAATGGATGTTGTATTTATATCTTAAACGGAATGCTCAGCGTTATCAAGATTCACGGAATACCTCTGTTTTAAGATTAAGGGTTGCTTTCCATGAATTCACTACAATGGCCTACCTTGTTCCCACGTTGCACGCAGCAACAAAAAGCTCGATAATTTAATTTATGATGTGTGCATCAATCGACTAAACTAACTAAAATATAAAAATTTAAGCTTCTGCTAATGTCTCATAGGCGCCAACTGTAAAGTCAATTTACGAGTTTACTTTACAATGATGTTCCAAATAAATTGTCAGCCTATTGGCTATTTTAACAATTTATGCACACCTCGCACAGTGAAATGATTATATGAATCACTTCAATAAAATGGTGTAAGGCAATTATACGTTCTATTCAATTCAGTGCACATCAAATGATACACAAATTCGCTGCGTACTGTATATGTATGTACATATATGAATTGAACAGAGTATATAACAAATTGAACCAGAGTATATAACAAACTAATCAAAGTCTATAATATAGACATTGTTATTAAAGAAAATAAAAATAATAAAAGAAACTTACATTAGAAAATCGATCATTTATCACGCATGTGAAAAATGAAACAAATTTTCTATTCACTTGAATAAATCCTTTTTTCGAATACGTATGTACATTTATATCCAGTTAGTTCGTTTTGTTCTATATTAAAGCGATTTCATCGGAATTATATTTTATAGATTAGGCTGGGGTTCATATTCCGCACACGTTTGAACTTTTGTTTCAATCTCATCATTATATATAGACGAGTGGAAAACATTATTTTTTTCACATCATTTGAAATAACACAACTCAAAATAGTAATTTTTTTCAAGTTTACGTTTCTGTCTGTATGGATCATGTCAAAACTGCAACTAAATCAATTTGATATTTTCATTTTCAGTTGAGTATGTATATGTTGTTTGCTTTAGTTTTTCATTCAATGAATAATTGGAAAAATCGAAAAATCAAATGTTTGCAGAGCTCACAAAAATTGATAAGTCAATTTTACAAATTAAAGGTTTTCCGTATACATACATAAAAAAAAATTTGTTTGGTTTTTCGTGTATAATTTGAAAATTATATTAAAATATCAATATCACAGAATGAAAGTGAAAAAATGGTAGACAAAAAAATGTTCACCGTTCGTATACATAGGAAAAAAAATTTACGCGGCTAGAAAATGAAAAGCTTATACAAGAAAATTCGATTTTCATCTTCAGTCAGAAGCACCAAAATAAAAACAAAAAGAAAAGTAAAAAATTGAATTTAAATTTATTATTTTAAGAAAGTTGAAATTATCTTAATTGAGTTAAAAGGAAAAAGCATAAAAGAATGAAGCAACAAAAAAAAATCCGTTCCCTACTCGCTTATACCTACCTACCTCCTCTTATATATACGCAGAGGGGAGAAATAATTTATTTTTTTTGTCAAAATCCAGCAAAAAAAAAATCGGAAATTATTCATTTTCAGTCGATTCAGTCGCACATACAAGAGAAAGAAAATTCAAGGGAAAATTCGTTAAACAATTTAATGAAATGAATGATTTGATTATGAAAAGGTATTCGGTTTGAATGATATCGAGTGAATTTTGTATGAAATTATCAAAATTGTTTAACATTTAAAGGTGATTAAACGATTTCTATTTCACATTTGTTATAATATATATTCTCCAGTAAAATCGCGAAATGTTTCGAAAACTTTTCGCGTGTGTGTATAAATATTAAGTGTAAGACATTAAGTAAAACTAAGGTTATGTCTCATAATATTTAGATAGAATCATCCGCAGCGAAAGGACTAATCAGTACCTGATCGATTCGGAAAAATCCTCCTTGATAGTCACCAAATAAACTCTCCGCTAGAGGGGTGATTCTATCCAATATAATGTAGGACAGGTTCTTGTATGCTATGCTTAGAGGTGCTATACCGCGATAATTCTCACACTTCGAACGGTCTTCCATCTTGAATATGGGGCATATCGCTGCCACTTTCCATTCGTTAGGCATAACTTCGGTTTGCCGTACTAATCTAATAAGGTCGAAAAGACAGTCCCACAAAGAATCCCCTGCGAATATCAAGACCTCCGGTTTAATGCAATCCATCTCAGATGAAGGAATGCCTCATGGCATGGATCTTCAATGCAAATCTCCGCGGTCTGTATTGGAGGTGACTCCGGCCTGAAAATATTGTGCAATCCATAGTAATTCCCTTAAAGAAATTACGCGAATTGAGCTCATTTCTGAGTTGTTGTACTTTCAGAACCTCGGCGGTCCACCATTCGCGCTTCTTCCGTCTACAAGTCCGCTTGTCAGCCATCCGAGCAAGAGCAGTTTTGTTTTTCCTTGTGATTGTTAGACGCTGTTGCACTTGACTATGGGCTATATTTTGTCGCTCGACTGCAAGACGACACTCATCATCAAACCAATCATGCTTGTGTCTGACTTTCACTCTATACATAAAATCTGTTGAGCAGCCCTGACAACCGAAGTTTTCAGTACCTCCCAGACAGAGTTCACACAGTAAGACTGTCAATTAGCTTAGTCAATGCTATCGCTGACAAGATCCTGATATCGTTTCTTTTGATCTTCATTTATCAGACCTTCACAGTCGAAACGTTCTATGCGTTTCGCTGTGTTCCCAGACTTGTATGAAAACTTCAATGAAAACTTATCTTGGGGCTAGCTAAATTCTGTGGGCACATGTACACAAATTATCGACAGGTGGGTTAACTTCATGCGCAAGCGAAGCCTACACAATCGGTTATTGACTGCTTTGAAATCCAAAACAACGTTCTTTACTTGCGGCCCAAGAAGAAATCCAGCTCTAAAATTTGAGTAGAATTTGATTGACAACGCCAACAGTTGATTGACAACGCTTGTGAAACTCGATGAAAATCTATTGTGATGCATTTTTAAATTTATTGGCAAGTTTTCAATGTATGTTTGACAAAAAAAACGTATGTACGAGTATGTGGATGCCAATAATTCGTTCAAAAAAGTTATGCCGTGTATAGGAAAGTCAATTATTGATCGATGGGAAATCTTAATTGTTGAATATTTTTGAAGGACAGCTCGAATCCTATAGAAAACATTCCATATAGGTAGCATAATAACCTGACAAAGAAAACCTGGTTGATTTCACCATTACAATGCAACCATCAGGGGTGTGCGAGGTAGAATACGTTATGTTATCTACGCGATTGTCGACACGAAGATTACTTGATAATATTTGTAATCAACGTCGACAATTAAGGCAACGTCAATAACCTACGATTGAAATTACAAATAGAAAACTGCTGCTATACAATATCTAGATTAAACCGATTTCATGGCGGGCACTGGTCATGGATTAAAAGTGATTGTTAGAAATTGTAAGCAAATGGTTTTAGTTTACTTATTTACAGCGATTCAAGCCCTAAACCACTTGCCAAGCTTTTGTGCTGTTTTACGTGAGTTAAGCGTTTCAGATTGTTTGAATATAACGGATTAAACGTGCGGATTTGAATTAATTAGGTGCTTATTTATAAGTTACGCTCTTTAAATGCGACAGAATGCAAAGGTGTTATAGTGCCTCGCAATTAACTTAAGTCGTACGAAAAATAATTATTTGACACGTATGTAAAGTTTGCCCTTAATCTGTCATAAAAAAATAAAAATTATTTCCCTTATATATTCATTGGTGTGCAAATCGGAATATCTTGATGTAACGTGATAGGGGGTTAGTAGATTTAAGGCAACATATCGAAAAACTCATATATTCGAAATATATGAGGTCATATCAAACTTGGTTGGCCTAAATCTCCCAATCACTTGTTGTTGTTTTTTTCAAAATTAATTTATTTTCGAATAGCTGGGACTCAATGACGTCTTGGTATATACATCACTATGGTGTTAGCTTTCCTTATAGGTTTCCCAAGAAAATATTGGAATTTACTTGTTTGATAATCGGTGAAATTTTTAGATTTATAAAACATGATATTCTCACTAATTCGCATTTAAATTTTTTTGTGACAAACTTCAACCGTCGATATAGAATTGTGAATTTTGTCCTACGAAAAATTAGGGCTTATTTAGGCCAACATTCTACGAATAGTCTACGTTGTCTACGATATTTACGTTGTTGACATGTTCTACGAGTTCACGTCGACGTAGGAAATAATAGATGACGCGTAAATGCCCATCACTGGTGATCATGGAAATGCCACAAGTAAGCTTCCTTATGATTTCACAAAGTATCACTAAGAAAATTAATATTTAAGAAGAAAGCTCAACAGAATTTTGAGTTCCATCCTAAAATAGTACGAATGACCAAACTTTTGGTACATGCTAGACCGGAAATAAAATTGAAAAAAAGCCGAATTCCAATTCTTATTCGATCAAATTACTCGTTATGGAGCATTAAAAACGCAAACTGAACGAATAGAAATAACTGATATGATACAGTGTTAACACACTCATTAGCATAAGAACCCAGGTTGATATAAAACAAAAGAGTTGGTTAATTTAAAAGGGACATATAAGCTTAACGGATGTTGCTAACAAAACGAAGATACATTGTCAGAATTGCAAGGAGTTTAAAAAAAAATTACAAGATCGTAAGAGATGGAAAAAGGTTTTTCCAAAAACAAATTTGGGTGACAATATCAATCACCTTCGTGTTGACTAATTTTCAGATTTGGTAGGGTATTTGGTACTCAAAAATATTTTAAATTTTTGTGTTGAAACAAGCGGAGTATCGCTCCAAAAATTTATGATAGCCTAGTCAAAATAATTTGTTGACTGAAATGCCTTTTCAGAACGTCTTTCAACTAAACTTAGAAAATGGTACTCAAGGTAAAACTATTTTGACTGTGATGGATTGGGTGGCTGAAATTCCTTTCGAAAGGTAATGGCAAAATTGATTGTAATGTTTTGTGCTGACCATATGAATGCATCATATTGTAAATGAAGAAAATTTTTAAATTTATAACATTGATCCGAGCCTCAACCGTTGATGAAGCGATTTCAAGAATCGCAGAAACACGCTTATAGGTCATAAAAGAAAATATAAATTTGTATTTGATAATTTGAAATGCTTCAAATATGGTCTCGCAGCTCGTCTAAAAACGTTTACAATTCCAAAAACCTGTAGCTGAAATACCAATGAAGAAGCTTGCATCCAGTCCAAATACCGGAAAAATTTTTAGTGAAACTGTTTTTGACCGAAATTTTTTTCTATTTTTTTGTCCGAAATTCCTGTCATAAAGTTGGTATGGAAAACTTTTGACTAAAATCTTTTTGAGTGGTTTTTCCACAGCAGTAAAAATCTACCTGAATTTGGCAAAGGCTTAAGAACATATTATTTTGTAGAGTCTGATTGAAGCAACTAAATAAATTTAAAGTAGGAGCGTAACCTAATTTAATCAAATTTTCATACAAACTCTATAGGTATCTTTTGAAATTGTGACACCCATTGACTGCTGCTGACCAATGTTTTTGTTTCACATGTATCGATCGATAATTGTAATCAAATATTCAACACTGAACTGTTACACAATATAAATAATTGCAATAATTCGCTTTTTAGAGTCATATTAGAGTCACATTTGGTATAATCTACATATAATCATGTTTAATATTTTCTTTAAGAGTCATAAGCTTAAATTTTACTACACAATCTGTGTAATCTCAATTTAAAAGATGAAACTGTGTCTGCAATAATGAAAAAAACAACTAGTGGATATCCATCCAAATTAACCAAAATCGTTGAGTAAAATTGTTACGGTTTTTTATGCCATAGAAGAAAATGTCCCAACAATGCGTGGTTTTAAGGCAGTCAAGAATCGGGTCATTTTACTTTTCTGTATATGCATCGTGTGAACGAATGTTTAGAAAATTTTTATCAACATAGCTCAAATGCTTGTGTAACGCGTGTTAATATGCCAAATCGATACAAGTTCTTTGTCGGGCAAACAATCCAGGTTGAATGACTTGCTTCATAATTAAAGTTCGGTTACTGCTATATAGAACATATCATCGGCATGTTCAGATGTAGTTTGTACCCCAAATACTATACATTTAAAGCACATTATAAATATCAGACGTGTGGTGTGGAAATTTTGGCACATCTTTCAACATGTATGACGATTATTGCTTCTACCGGTGCCGTAAATAAAACACACAACGTTGAATACATGTTGCGGCAGGATCATCTTTCTAGAAGTACTAAATCAAAGATATCATCGATTTACCAGATTAGAGGAGCAGGATTCGATAATATTGATATTTCTGATACATAGAGAAGTTGTTTGAGGTAAATTCAGTGTCTAATATGGGATCGAAAAAATTATTTTCTAAAGGGTAATACCTCAGAACGTCAGGTTTGAAATCCATTCCACCAGCTTTAGTGGTTATTTAACGAAGTGGAATTTTTATTATGGCGTCTATGAAAGATTGTAAGGATTCGCAATGTATCGTTTGCAGCATCACCCGGCTACACACAAATTTACCTTCATTTCAACAGCTTCGGGAGTTACAAATTCATAATACAATACCGAGGAGCGCTGTCACAATTAATTACATCAACATCAACATCAGTAAAACTAGACAATGACTATAACGCTATTAGTGTTGTAAAACCAAGCAGGTGGATATTTGTCAGTAGAATTGACAAATCAGTTCCTGATGGACAATTTTTGGGATCTTTTAGTATAATTCAACGTCATTACAACTATGCATGTATACCGCATCAGTGTTAATAACGAGGCATTTAAAATTCCATACCGAAATCACAAGACCATCAACTTTAGTTTATCGTTTCCGGGTGATATCCAATACATACCGCCAACCGTTAAATCTATTGAATTTTATTCGAAAAGCCAATATCAAGATGTACGAGACGCACTATTTGAAAAAGGCAACATAAATTTTCAGCTTTGTCCTACAAACAAATTATCTAATTTATGTAATCTGTAAAAGCTGACTTAATCCGAGTATTCACAGTTCTGAATAATTTGGACAGGAATATGTTGTTTATAGAAGTGATCGCTTTGCTGGAATAAGCTGAAATAAGTCAGGGGCTGCATATTCATAGCAGTGAATTCTAAACTTGCTCCTGTTATTTATTATAGGCTCCCTCAAGAGTTGAGCGGATTTGCGTGAAAATCAAATTCGTCAAAGAAATCTATTTATCCACACAGCATACATACGACCTCAATCAAAGAGTGATTTTATTGATGATGATATTAATTCATCGAATTCATCAGATCTATAACACTTATGCTTGGTGACTATACAATCTTCCTAATATCATCCGGAGTTTTGACACATAATTGAGTTAAATCCTTCCATGCAGTATAACATCAGATGTAGAAATTTATTCGTTGATGCAATGCTTCGTTACAATTTAAACCACATTAACACACTTGCTAATAACCGGAACAGATTTTTAGATCTTTTATTGTATTCTTGGACATTGTATTTGATTTAACCGATTTGTATAAAATATAACTTCATAAAATCTTCAACTGTTCTTACAACGATGTTACCGGAAATGTCAACAGATTTTATGAAACCATGTTGCAAAGCTATGATTTTCATGTGCTTATATGTAACAACGCATCGAATATATACAGCGACATAAACTATTGTTCGTAAATAATCAATTGTTGGTTTTATTCCTCCAAACAATCGCCATTCCAAAGATCCACATAATAAAAAACACGAAAAATTGTTTATCGCTGATGCACGACTATTTTTCGTGTGTTTTACTATGTGAATGCTTAGACGGGTCGACCAAAATTTGGTATAGAGATAATTTTTTTTTATTTATTTATAGTAAATGTAATTTTATAAAAAAACAAAATTTTAGTATGAAGTTTTAGTCGGCATTGTACTGCACTCACATAGTAAAACGCACTAAAAATTGCCTAGCGCGGACGTCATATAAATTTTCGTGTGTTTTACTATGTGGGTGCTTGAAAATGTCGACTGAGATTTGGTATTTAAAAAATCTTTTGTTTATACTTATTTTTGTATTAATTGCACTTTAGTATATGGTTTTGGCTATACTGTATTCGATCAACTTAGGCGACACTGTTTAAATAGAAATTTAGAAGTTGGATTTAAATTTTTTGACAAACGTTTAAATAAAATATGCCAAGAACTTTCAAATGATGTTTAAATAATTTTAGATAATAGATTTAATCATACGACATTGGTGTGTACGAATAAGCATTTGTCCAACAGTATATACATATATATATATATATATATATATATATATATATATATATATATATATATATATATATATATATATATATATATATATATATATATATATATATATATATATATATATAAATATATATATAAACCAATTGATTACCGATTTATTGAACCAAAATAAATTCCTATAATAAAGCGATGAATTTTAGCCAAAGTAATCAAATCAAAGTGACATTGAAGACAGAATCAGAGTAAATCCAAAACAATGTTGGAAACACTTTAAATATAAACGTAAAATTGAGGGGTACCCTGCCAATATGACTGAAATATTTTGGTAAAATTACTTTCATATATCACTCTTTAATCACTTGCGTCATTTGGAGTCAATTTGCATTCGGATTTAACAAACCGTTTGTAATATGTATAATGATTGGAAACGAGAAGTTATCAAAGTCATGATCGAACAGATAATCAACCCTCACAGCACTTAAACGTCATGAAATGCAAATTCATGTCTTTTCTTCGTAAAAAAAACGAATTGGTTCGTCTCTTTTTACTGGATTCAAAATGAATAAAACATAGGGTTGCACAGGGTTCGTGAGATTATTAATTTAGGCGTTAATTTTAACGAAACGTTACTTTTCAACCGGCATACTGATATTTGTATTGGTAAGCAAACGCTCTGTTTGGCTTAACAAATCGTTGGACTGCGGGAAATTTAAGGATAAGCAAACTTTATTTTCACTGTATCTTATATATGTGAGATCTTAAATGGAATACGGTGTGATGATTTAGAGTTCTTACTATATGATGTGCACATCAAACGAATCGAAAGCATGCAAAAAATGTTTTTCATATTCCTGTTGCACAAAACTGATGGGCTTACGACCGGTTGTATCATTTATAAAAATGTGGCTCGATTACCTTCATACAAGATGAGATGCCAGGATTATAAGGTTTCTATCCTCACAAACACGTGATATATTTTGGAAATTGCGTTTATTGGTAAAGTAATTCTCAGGCACATTCACTCAGCTTACGTTTTGGAAAACAACTCAATTTATGTTCCAAGAACATCACACCACGAACTATGGTGAAAATAAACCAACCGACAGATAAGCAAAACCATTCAATATCAAAGACTAAAATTTTAAGTTCAAATTCAATGTTTGACAGTTCCAAGGAGTTTAACGAATTTGTTTAACTAATTTTTTAAATAATAAAAAATATGTTAAGTGTCACGTGGGCCAAATATAGCTCAACTAGTCTTAATCCAGCTAATAATTTTAATTTCAAGGAATTACTGCGTTCCACTAGCCACACAGAATATTTATAAGAATTTGATAAAATTACAAACACGAAATTAATTTTAGATTTAACCACTCATTTTATTTACCGTAGTAAAGAATTCCTACTACAGAAACCAGGCTAACAGATTTTAGTAATTCACCGATATAACCAGAAGCGGCAGGATTAAAGCTTTCGTATATTTAAAACGAAAATTCAAAAATCATATTTATTGAGTGTAAAGAAAGGTCTTACCCTAAAATTAAAAAATATTCATATAAAATGAATCAAGCTTTCATAAATTATACCTTTGAAACTTATTCACTTTCACTTCACTAAATTTCAAATTTTTGTACTTTTCAAGCGATAAATAAATTAAACAGTTCACCCATAAACAAGTCAAAATAATCAGACTAGACATCCCCATTTAATATAGGTACATATATACAGTGTAATTTATTCCTGTAATAATATTTAAGACAAAAAGGATTAATTTAAAATAAAAACATCGGTGGAACTTTTTATATCCTCAAAAAAAAAAGCCATATATATCAGTCACCCGTATAATTAACCGATTATATAAAAATATACCATAATTCTAAGAACCATAAAATTGTATACATAATAATTTTATAGGTAGCACAAAAACCCCAATCAATATTATATCTATATATAAAATTCTAACTATATCGAAACTCCATTTCGGTTAGGTTTATTCCCTCATACCAAAGTTTATTCACAACAACAAAACAAAAACAAATAATTTAAATAATTCAACAAATTTTATTGATACATCAAATAGAAAACAGGAAAGCTAAACAAACCATCACACAAAAACCCCTTTTTTTTTGGTGTATATATATAGTATGTAGCTAGTAAATTGCCGATAGGATATCCCATTATCAATACACGTAGCAATGTATGTAGGTACTCGTACATAAAAATTAAAAAAAAAGGATAGCATATTTTTACAACTTCAAAAGAATATTCTGGTTGAACTGATCTAATTGAAGATAGTGGAATTTTATAAAAAATATTTTGGAATGCTATTAAAATTTTATAATTTTTTGTGCACTATATAAAACACATGCTCAAAATTCGCCAAAAGCACATAAATAATTCATCAAACCATATGGACAAAAACAAACTAAACCCGGCACTATAAAAAAATTTAATTTTTCCACTTTCATCTACGAGTATATATAATCTCGTAAATTGACCTGAAAACTAAACTTTATGTGGATAATCCAATTTTCCAATACTTTTAATTAAATTTGCTCTGTTCTCGTGTTCTGCACGATACATACGACATTGATGCACCAATACGTTTATATATATATATATATATTTTTATATAAAATAATAAAAAAAGCACAGTATCTATACAAATAAACTTTAATGATGAAATTTAGGATAATATTAAAGGATTAAATATCAAAAATTACCTAAAATCAAAAATGGAATATTATATAAACCAAAATAATCCTTCAAAATTTATATAACAAAATTTTTTGTTTCTATATATTTATGTTTTTCACGTTTTGCTAGTATCTCACTTAACACTAAGCTTTAATTTTAAACACATTTTATTTTTTTTCTTCGAAACGAAATATTTTCACTCAATTTATGTTGGTCACATTATTTATCCACAACACTAAATTTTTATCTATATATACCAACATACATTTTCACATATACTATACCCGTATACATACATACATATATATATTATATAAAAACACAATTTTCACTAAAAAAAAACATTAAAAAATTTTCACACACGGACACTTAATAAATATATATTTTTTTAACACTACAAAAAAATTCCACTCATAAATAAATAAATAACTCAAAAAAAAAATAAAATAAAATAAAAATTCCGATAACGTGAAAATCAAGAAATCTACTTTAACTCAATAAATTCTCACCAAATTTTCCAACAACAACACACATATATAAAATCCGATCGGTCACACTCAATTGAAAAATATAATCTGGCGAATTTTTTTTTTTTTTTTCAAAATTTACAAACACAATTCATACGAACGGTTGAAATCGCACTAAACTCTCGATATAAAATTGCGTTGAACTTGAATGAACGCATAGCCTTCTAAAAAACAACATTTTCCGAAGGACGATTCTAATGTTCATGGTGAAATTTTGGTTTTTCCACAAGGCTGGTGCGCGCGCATTTTTCATGTTCCCCTACATGTTGTATACATAGCATGCAATTTTTATATAAATTTCCACATTATCCTTCTTCCTTATTATCTAATATCAATCGGGAAAAAAATGTTGGTTGTATGTATGTATATGTGTTCGTATGGGTGAAGGATTTTAGTTTAGTTTGTTTGGGTTTATTTTTTTTTATCAGACGAGACAACATTTTTTTCGAACAATTTTATGTATGTACATACATACACAAGAATATATTTCTGTTCGGGTTTGGTGAATTTTCTTTAAATTTTTTTTTTTGCAGATGGAAATATCGAAATAGGATAAAAATGTTATTTATATAAAACGGAAAAAAAAAAATTCCCCTACATATGGTAAACATACGATGGAATTTCCATTCTGGTGAAGGTTGTTTCATTTTTGCTATTTTTGTAAGGTATAGTGAAGTTGGTTTTATCGATTGCCTTACATATAATACATATTTATTCGGAATGGAAATGTTTTGATTTTTACGCTGATTTTGAGATTCATCATTACGGACGAAAACATTTTTTTAACTTTTGTTCCAATATTTTGAGGTAGTTTTGAGAATAAAGCTAAAAAACAAAAACACCCATTGAATTATGGTAAAAATCACATGATTCAATAATGAACCAGAAAATCTTAAATTATTTAAAATGAAATATAATTTGCTCTTTGGTCAGAAATGATAACAAACATCTTTCATATAAAGGTTACAAGGAATATAATTTAAAATTTAGTATTTTTTGAAAGTAAAAATATGACTACTTAAATAAAAATTAGGGCGTTGCTTTTATTTCACATTTCATAGATATATAAGTCAGTATATTAAGACATGTATATGTAGGTATTTGTTATTAATTTGTTCTAATCTTAATCTGATTTAAAAACCTAATTTAATGAAAAATTTTGAAATTTAATAAGTATTTCTGGTGACAGTACCGCTTCGTTGCAAGAACTCCTATTTGGTAAATGGTGATTTTCACGAGGTAAAATAATTTTTTTATAAGAATATATTTAATTAGAAATAGACGAAAATAAAAATTAGGGCGACTTTTATTTCATACTATTCAAACATATTGTGACTTAAATTTGGATTTAAAAACTAAGAGAACCGATTATTTTTACTTCTTTATGAACGATCGGTTTTGATAACCTATAAAGCTAACAATGGAATATAAAGCGCCCAAATTTTTTTTTATTTTTTGGTTACGAAATATTAGAAATATTAATTTCAAAAAATCAAAAATTATGTTTTTGATGAGGAGAAGAACTTTAAACATAAATTCAGTATTTTAATTAAGCTTAAATTTTTGGAGCTTTAACTCCACTGTTTTAACTGACCAAATTGAATTATAAATTGAGAGAGTGTGAACATGGATTTCCGAAATAAATATTTAAGATCATATACGGTATTTAATACTTTTATACCTGGTTACAATTGTTATAAGGCAACAAAAGTTTTAGATCTGCTTTTATTAAAATATCAAGAATGATAATTACCATGGTTGTTGGTACAAATTACCTACTGGTTACACTTAAACTTCCATCGTTTCCATATATGTTGGAGCCCAAATCATACTTTTCCCTTAAAAAATTAAGACAAACTAAAATGCACATTTTGAGCAGGTATCATAATTGTGTAAACGTTCCATAAGCCAGAATGCAAATTATTAGTTCACATTTTGGTCAAGTATCGTTATTGTTCATACTTTCCACAGGCCAGAATCGGCCATACAAAATTTTATATACAAAACTGACAGATGTTTGGTTCAGTTCGATAAGTCGAAAATTCCAACTTGCGACTGACTACTGATGTATCTTTTGCCCAGTTTGTAAATTGACAGTTAAATATTAGAAATACATCTCAATCGGCTCAAATCTTAAAAACCAAGGATCAAATTTAGAAAGTTCACAATTCTCATTTACACCTATAACAGTGTAAAAGTATTAAAACCGAAACTTAGTGTATCCCAAATTATAAAATTGTAATTTTATTTTTTTAAATCTCCAATTGTATTTTCGAGTCACTTCAGTTATCGTTCACCGTAGGAATAAAAACAATTATTTTTGACTTTCGCATAAAATGGCGCCACCAGTCAATTCACCTGGCACCTCTATAATAGAACTAAAAAGAATGAGTTTTGGTTTTCCGAGCCAACCGAAAGTATAAACGTTATGAATGTGATGAAAACTGTTGCCCAAACTTTAATTTGTTAGATTAACTTGCAATATAACAAATTTTTGTCAAATGAGTAAAAACACCGCTGCTATAACAGTCTGCAACTCTATCTCCTAGTAAAGATTCCAAAATATTTTTTTTACGGATACATGTCATAAGCACTTTTCTGAAGAATTTCTAAATAAGGAAATTGAGGCCTATCATACAAATTCCACCAATAAAAAATGGGTATGGCCAGAAACAATGAACAAAAAGCGATAAGATTCGCAGAGCATCTATAGAAAGCATACTTTAACTTTTAAACATCTTCAGCTAAAGTATAAGAAACGAAATACAAAAACATATCAATCCAGAAAAGCTTCTGGATACGATCTAACGACAGGTCAAATCAATCTATTTTATAAATCTCTTGAAATCATATTTTTTGTTACTAACACATCTTTCGTTATTATGAAATAAAAATAAACGCCCTAATTTTTATTGTCATTTATTTTTAATTCAATATATCTTCAATAAATTATGGTTTAGAACTTTCAGGCTATTTGAAATATGTACATTACTGAAATTCAGCAGGTTACATTTTACATAGTCCTTAATAATCTTAATCTGCTTTAAAAAAGAAATTTTTTTCAAAATTTTTACAATTTAATAATTTTGACACGTCTTTCTGATGACCCTATCGCTGCAAGAACTCTTATATCTGATAAATGATATTTTTCAGGAAGCAAAATAATTTGTTTATATGAAAATATATTTAATTAAAACTGAACGAAAATAAAAATTAGGGCGTTGTTTTTATATCATAATCACCTAAAAAATATGGTGACTTAAAAGTTAGGTTTTTAAATATTAGAACACCGATCATATTTTACCTTTATCGATTTTGGCTTGATTTTGTACAACTATCGTGAAAATTCTAACAGACACAGTTACATGAATTAATTAAAAATAATTACTAATTGAAAGATTAAAATAAATAAAACGCCCTAATTTTTTTTTCTAAGTTTTTGGCTAAAATATAATGAATTTTAAATTCATAATTTTGAGTATAAAGGGGAATATATTCCCCACTAAAATTCATAAAATCAGAATAATGAATCGAACGTTTAACATAATTTCAGTAGTTCAATTAAACTTATTAAATTGGAGCTTTAACTATAACCTTGTGTAATTTATCACTAGCCTATGATTAATCAAAATTGATTTATAAATACAGATCGAGTGTGAGGCGGGATGCAAAACAGATTTTTCATACTTGATTTCGATAGGGATGAAGATCAACACATCTCTGTTTAAAGTACAAGATCCATGGGCCGAGCCATCGTTCACGTCAGTGCAGGAGGGCATGGTGCTATACAAGGTGTAGATGGTCAATTAAATTGAATCTGTGGCCGTGTGTTCTCGTGTGTTCAGCGTATACAATATGGTATATATTGAATACGCTGAACGCACGAGGACAGGCGGCCTCAAGTTCAATTCACTTAACCATCTACATCTTATTTATCTCCATGCCTCCTGTACTGACGTGAACGATGGCTCGGCCCATGGATTCTGCACTTTAAACAGAGGGTCATAAATGTGTTCATCTTCATCCCGATCGAAATCAAAGATGAAGAACCTTTTTTGCATCCCGCCGAGTTGTGAAACACCTTTCATCTATCAGAAACTAATTGTTTATAAAACTCAGCATGAATATTTTCACATCTTCATATTTTGTGACATGAAGCTCTAGTAAAAGAATTTTGGTATATCTTGAGCGCTGTTGGGTATTATCACGGACACACGGATAGACTTAGAGACATTTTTAAACATTAAAAGATGTAAAAAGAAAGACTGGAAAACCAATTTTTTATTGAATAATTAATTCCGCAAGATTTTATAGGCCTATCACCTTAAAATAATTTCTTCGATAATTTATTCCTAAGCTCTTAAAACACAAACCCAAACCATAAAGGGGTAACAGTCAAATTATTAAAATTGCCCCGAACAAGCAGTACAAGCATCTTAAAACGTCTCATGAGTATACTTCAACTAAATTGGATACCATTAAAATTCACATATCCTTATTTTGAGGTTTACAATGCACCCAGCGAATGTTCTAAGTTCCTTTATATAGCGTTTCAAATAATTTTGTTTATTATCCGAATTTTGACCCCCTTGAAGTTATCCCAGGATTTCTTATGATACCTGTAACAACACAATCAATTGTTTGAATCTATAAAAATTGGCCACGGAGTGATGTTATTTTGTGTATTCCTATAAGTTATTTGAATTTATATGGTTAAAGACGAATTAATCTTCCATAAGTTGATGTAGTAGAGATTATGCCAAAGCATTCGACTGAACCGCCGTTTTATTTACTTTTATACCATTTTTCTGACTTAGAAATTGGTGATATTTCAGAGGTGATATTTGTGTCATCAAATAACTTTTGATTAATTTTTTAATGGTCAGATGCCACAGAACGGGTCAATTCGGTTAATAAATTGATAATTAATTAGATGTGGTTTTTAATCGGATCTGCCGATAAATAAACCATTTTGATGCTATATCATTACGCCTATTCTATAAAGTTGGAATTTATAAAGCGAAACACTAGAGATTTTCACGTTTCATTAAACTTCAAGTAACTGTACCTACACTTCACTTGTGCGGTCACATATCGAATATGTCAGTGTTATATTCGGTCACCATTATACGTTATTCACTCTATACAAAAACTATTTTTATTATATATTGTTAAAAAACCACCGCATATTGTTTACGCAAATTGTTGCATTACACTAGATTGATATGCAGACTTCTGGGTCTAAAGACGATGTAGGTGTGGTTTTCACGAGGTTGATTGTGTGCAGGATTGCTGTAACTCTTTAACATATTAATAAATACTGCCCAACGGCCTTTCGTCCGTTGATATTTGTGATAAATTTTAGTGAGATATATAGACATATTCTGATTAACCATAACACTAATATAGACATATTATTCTGTTTAACATTACCAAGGTTGATCTATTTGTGAATGCACCACAGGAAGTGCTGAAATTATAATATTAGTTGTGTAGGAAAACACCTATACATAGATGGACGTGAAATTCATGAGGCTTAAAAGAAGGTGACAGTGAAATGTGGAAGCAAGATTGAATTTTTTAGGAATTAATAGCTCGAATTTCTCGGACAACTCGATTTTAAAATTGTTAAAGACCCGGTAAAAATAGCCAACCAGAATTGATGGCCAGCTACCTTTTAATAATAGTTTTATTGTGTTAAACTTGTTTGGCACTTTGTTTTACTGCAGCAGCTTAAGCGTCTAGAAGAGCGAGGTCTTCATACACCATATCCGCTATATGATTCCACCGGCTGAGTGTACAATCAATCAGCCTACATAAATGGTATATCGATCATAGACTTCTTCCACTACTTTTTTGCTACCTGAAATGTTAGAGCCGAGTATTAAAATAATTCTTCTAATTAACTCATTAATCATTTCATTTCACTTCGCATTCGAGTCTGTCGCAGTTTCCATTCGTCTTATACTGATATGTCGATTGAACGGGATCATACCAACGATGGCCTCCGCCATTTGTGCGCCTATTTCTGGAATTATTGCAAATGTATAGCCTCATTCGGTATTTGTTTTCTTTTTAATTATTGAAGGTAAAATAATTGGTTTAATCGTAAATAACAACAGTGATGCTGGCCTAGAATTATCAATAATTATTTGATAGATAATAAAATCGGTTTCCCCCTAAAGGATGTTATAAGCCGCCAATAGAACCGATCTTCCAATTTCTAGTTAAGGGCAACCTCTTGCTTGCCAAGCTTTTCCAATATCGGAGTATGTCCTCCAAGTTCAATCTGCGGAAATCCGAAAGCGAGGTTTTCTATACCCATTCCAGACTCTGTTTTTCATTTCCCTAAGGCTAATAAATTGTATATGAGGGCATCAGAGCCGATTAGTTCATTTTAAGATGTTAATGATTTAAAGCGTTTGAAGTTACCTCAAAATACCATCCCAGAAAAATGTTCATCAAGCAGTACGATGTATGCAGCGATGTATGATGCATACGATATATGCATCAACCTATAGAATTTTGAAGTCATCCCATAATCTAAACAAGAGCTGGGATGACTTCTTACACTTTAACAACCAACATTTATTTAACAGATTTCAAAAAATCAAGGATCGGTGGTTATACTGACCTCTAGTTGTACATCCTCAATATGGCTGGGGAGGGCGTAAGATTTAGAAACACTAAGTTAGGAAAGCTATGAGCGTCAAATGAAAATTATACAAATATTTACGGAAATTCGTAATATTGTCAGACGAGCTAAACGAAAGCAAAAACATTTACACCGATATACTGTTCAAATGTATAGTCCATGATCACGAAGACCATTTTGATAAAGAGTTTGTAACGCCGAGCATAATAATTTACAATAGACATTAAACACTGATATAAATAGAACAAATAGTTCTTGCGATTTTTATAACCCCCATTGGGTATAAAATATTTATTAGGGCCACAAAGGATTTTAACTATATATAAGCCCAACCTAATCGATATCCTCTTTACAATAAACATTCTGCATATATATGGAACACCGGACATATCCCACAAAACTCGTATATTTAATAGGAAATTGATTTATCACATGAAGATCTCAATCATATTACCGCACCATCAAACCACCTTCATATATCTCCTTTAAATATATTTTTTATATAAAAGAGACATTTCTAATATTTATATATTATATATAAATTTGGGTCATTCATCTCCAACAGAGAACTTCCTGCTTTATACCATCCTTGTGTTTATATTCGAATCGCACACAAACAATAAATTTTGAATCGAATTTTTTATTTTTTTGTATTTTGAAAAACACATTTAAAACACGCAACACAATTCACCACAGATACACGCACTCTAAACAATGGCAACACCACTAAACAATATATTTATAGTAACAATGAATAAAATAATTCTAAATTAAATTAAATATTCGAATATACAAAACAAAATTTTCCATTTTCCAACCCTCTACTAATCAGCTTTAAGGTTTTGTTGTTTTTGTTGATGGTATTTATATGCTGTATGCATTCAACATATCATCATCATCAATTGAATATTATCTCACCCTATATCATTATGATTATTGTACTATCTATAAACAGTAGCGAAATTATGTTGAATGCAATTTTTATAATATTGTGCGAGAGCTTGATTCCATAAGGCAGCAAAAATATTAATGAAACTGTCAAAATTCATTCTGTCACCTATATAATACAATGAGACACAAATTATTCACCCCACATACGCATATACGAAAACAAATTATTATAGATCACCAACCCCTGAATATATATATACAGGGCGACAGTACATACATATATGGAAATTTAACTATCCGTTCCGCCTTTTTATCATCCGCCAGAGCAACTTGAAACATTAAAATTTACGACGATAACCATAAATAAAATCAGATGATTGAAACTTATATTCTTAATCATTATACGAATAATTATGTATGTATATTTGAAAAGAAAAAGCGCACCCTTGTTAAGTCCCTCACCCTATATCTATATATTCGCACGCACAGTTGGGGGTTAAGATTTGGAAATGTAATGTTTTGATTAAAAATAAAAATTGCATCTTGGTGAAAATTAAAGACGCAATAATTAAATTTAATAACCCTACCCCTTTATATATGTCTATATATATAAAATTAAGGGATGTATATAATCGCATATATGATGAAATATAATTTAAATTAATTGCATCTAAAGGATTTGGAATTATTGTGATACGCTTATACACCACCCACGGGGCGAAGGAATAAAATAAAAATTGTAAGGATTTAAAACAAAATTTTTTTTTAAACAACAGCACCCTCGAATTGTTTTATTTTTATTTTATAAATCAGGGGATGGGTTATATATGGAACTTATTTATAATCTTATCTTTATATATATGTTCGTATATATGCGCTGAAAGATTGTTCCGATGAGATGAGAATATTATATGTAGTTGAATTGTAATTTATGATTTTTATGTATAGTTTCTTCTATATAGTATCATTCCATTATATATGTACATATCTCTAGCTATGTGCCATAAATACTTGAACATACACACATAAGTACTTTACAGATTTATTCGAATATTTATTGCGTGGGCGGTAACCGATAACACACAGTACCATTTTCCTTTCCGTCTATATATAAACGCCATAAAGTGCAGAAATTGCAATTTATTGCAGTATATACATATATACGTTCGTATATATGTACAATTGCAATTTTTTTTTACTAATCCAATAATAAAATATTTGTTCTAGGTCATAGTATTTCCGGTACATAATATAAAAATATATCCGATTTGGCCCCGGCGGCAGCACAACATTTTAATTCTTCATAATCGTAATTTTTTTTGTCACATACATAATGTTCATTGCGTGAGAATATTTTTTATTATTTCGAAAATGTTTGATATCCGGAATTTTATTGTGCCGGTAATATATGCTCAAGCAAAATACATAACGAACGTATATACATATGTATGTATACCAATAGCATTGAAGACGGCGCACAGAATAAATATAATTTTAATTTTAACAAATTACTGCAGTTAAGTTTATAATATATAGAGAAAATTGCCAAGAAAATCACCTGCTAGGAAAATAATGAATGAATGAATTTTTGTTTTGGTTTTGGTGGGATGCGTTGTGTGGGGTGATAAATGTGCCACAAAATATTAGAAAGGTGCGAGCTTTTCTATTACAATAAATTACGCGATAATTTTGTTTTGTTGTATACTCGTAAAACCTTCAAATTAAGTCATTGGGTATCCTATAAATTAAGTTATTGGTAGTTAAAAAAACTTACAATTTACCTCGATCCAGTGTTGAACCTGTATTTTACACTGATTTACGCTACTTTTATAACACACGGTAAGTCCAAAATTTGCAGAAATTAACCAGCAAAATAAAACTGTAGTTCCAAAAAACTTAGGCAGTGGTATGTTATCAGTTATATTGAAACCATTGTTTTGAAATGGTTCAGATTACGTATTTTAAAACAAGTTCACAACAGTTTTTTTGGAAAGTAGCAAAACGAATTTATTGCAAGCCGATTTAGTTTCTATTAATTGTAATTGCAGTAAAAATAAATTGTGAAATATAGTAAGCAGGGATGGGCAAGGTAGATTACGTCAATTTACACGGTTGTCGTATTGTTAACCTTAATTAATCTGGTCATCGTAGTTTAGAACTAGTTAACAAAATCACAGTATATTGTCTACATTATTGACGTTATCGATATTGCATATGTTATCTAAACGGGTTGTCGACGCGGCAATACAGTAGGGCAAACTAATCCTTCACCAAATATTAACGCGGTTGATTTTCAGCTTATAATATAGCCACCAAAAATTTACTTCTAATCAAAAATGCCTGCGGTATGCCGATTTATCTCTCCGCATGTTTTGTAAAATCAGATTTGACAAACAAATAATACAGAACGTAAAAACAAGGTCTGTGGAATCATAATTGTTCACGAGCCCTTTAGCAACATAACATTCGATTTACGTTCCTGTAAATTGGCCTATACAAAGATAAGCCAATATCTCTGCTGGGTATAAAATTTGATTGCCATGATTGCTTTTAGCAGGTCATCGAAGAGAAGCCACAATGCGAGACATTGACGACACTGCCATAGAAATCAAAGTATATCCTCAAATTCAACTCATTGCCAAGTTAGAACACAATTTCTAATTTTCCTCAAATTTTGCTTAAATCACTTAAGATTGCGTAACAAATCTACGTTGAGATACCTTTCTCACTCTATACAGTGAAATTAATAATTTACTCAAATTCCTATACCTTAAATTTTAATTCAAAATCTATACACAAACTCAAATAACACAAAATATTTTTTCAACTATTGTTTGATTTTTAACCCAAAAAAATTTAAATTACACTCAACTTTTGTTGAAAAATTACATTATTTTCACTAATAAAGTTCATTTAAAAAACCATTAAAAATTTTGGCTCAAACTCACACTAGGATTCTATTCTGGAATTTCACTTAAGCAAATGCACTCAAAAAATATATACTTCGAAGTCTAACATTTAAATTGCACTCAAATAACATTTAATCGCGTTTTAAATTTTACTCAACTTCATAGTACAAATTGTACCCTAAATTAAACTTAAAAATTAAATTAAACTCAATCACAATCAAATATGACCAAAAATTATTTCCCAATCAATGTTAAAAAATCTGGAACACTCGATAATTAACTCAAATCCATAGTACAATTCTGCCTTGGATTTCACTGAAAAAAATCCAATCAGAATATATAATTTAACATCAACTAAAATTCAAACAAGCATAAAAAAATGAAATTTTGAATAGCGGCAATTTTTACCTCCACCTTTACATCCCTATCTTCGATTTCGAGCAATATTTTTCGTTTGTTAAATTTCCTTATAGTATCTCTTTTCATGTGCTCGGTATTCTGGGCAATCATTATAGAGCAAACCTATAGCATCATGTGAATCTAATTGAAAAGATATTAAAATGCATTGAAAAAGATTCTAAAACTGCCCCACCTGAATCGCATTAAACTAAAAAAAAAACCTGGCTACCGTAGTTTAGAACTAGTTCACTAAATCACTCTATCAATTCTCTACCATATCGACATTTTCTATACGAATTGTCTACGATATCTACATTGTATACGGTGTCTACGGGTTGTCGACACGTCGACGTAGATATTAATATATGACACGTAAATGCCCATCCCTGATAATAAGTGAAACCATGATTATCCTCTTGACCATAAACTCACATATGAAATATTTATTACTTTGAATAATTTTACAATTGTTGTCTTTAACTATGAAATAGTTCTTTTTATTTAATTAAACATTTTTTGTGGTTTTCGCTGATGTATTCTTGAACAAAATTGTTAATATATGACAATACTGAAAATCCTGCTGAGTTTGAAACTGGGAATAACTTCTCAATAGAATGTTCGGTCTATACCCAGCTAAAGTATAGAAATACTTTCAGAAGTGGTGCAAATGTTCTGAACAAAATAATTTCTTTTCTTGTGAAAAAATATAGAACAGTGATCTTACGTTTGCTTCCCGGTATAGTGAATTATAACAATTAACACAACACCTAACGCATTAGTATTACGTCACTTGGTGTTTGTGAAAAAGTTTAACCAACAGTGTCGACTATATCTTTGGAGGATTTATAAAATTCTTCAAACTAAAAGACTCCCTAAATGCAAAATTCTTCTAATGAAACAGATTTGTTTGAACTTGGTGCCACTTTCACAATAATAAAAAAATTTCATCAAATTTATATTTTTAACATATTTAATTAAAATAATAGTTTGTTTATAAAAATTACAAGCAGGAAGTAATGATATTTAAAATGCTTGTTTCTAATTGCATGCTCCTGTTAGAGGCATATATTGTAGGCAGAATATTGTAAAATATCTGGAAGGCGATTAAAAAAAGAAAATTAACTGGGTTGCTTGAAATCAGTATATGCTCGAGCAATTTTTCGAGTGTAAAAAAAATGTTCAACAAATTCTTCGGGCAAGGATAAGATTAACAATAATGTATAGTCACAAAATTTTTTGTATAAAGGTCTTTATGTAAGAAATTCTGTAGCCTCAGTTTTTGTTGATTTGAAAAAGGCGTTTGATATGGTAAACCATAGTGTTTTATTAAAAATAACTGTCTAGTGCTGGTTTTCGTGAAACTAGTCAGCAATGGTCATTAATTAATTGACTTAGCATTGCTCCGGAAATGGTGCGATGGGCACTCAATGTTGCTATTAGTACAAAAACCAAAGCTATGTTATATAGTCTAAATGGTGCTTCTTTTTCTGATCATAACATCATTTATCATGAACCTGAATGCAACGAGGCTACATGTTCTAATGCTTGTCTATTCTATTAGAGGCATACAAATAAATAAATAAAAACTCAAATTCAAATAAAAACTTGTTTGAAAAATTTGCAAGCAGGAAGTAATCATATTTAAAATGGTTGTTCCGATTTGCATGCTCCTGTAATCTATTGGAGGCAAATTGTTTAACAAATTTGAATTCAAATTACAGTTTGTTTAGAAAAATTACAAGCAGGAAGTAATCATATTTAAAACGCTTGTTCCAATTTGCATGCTCTTGTAATCTATTAGAGGCATGAAAAATAAATAAATACAACCGTTTATCTCACATAACTCTATTTCAAGTATGTCGAGCACTCAATTATTGAGCAAACCAAGCTCGATTAACTAAATATTTAACAGCATCACATTATACAAGAACCACTTTTGGTACGGTTGTCACCAGCACATTGTGGTATCGAAGTCAGATCGAGACATGTTTAGCCAATTATATTGCTACCAACTACCATACATAGTCGTATACTGTTGATAAATTTTTGCAGAATACATGTGAGCTTGTATCATTGTTACTGGTTTCAATTTGATATTTTAGTTAAGTATAACTTTTAATTTACCAGTACCCAGTATTCACAACCGTAGTACCTTAAATGTAAAACGGAGCCCTTATGGGACTACTTACAACGCAAAGTTGTTTACATTTTAATTATATGGCGTTGTAATAGGAAAGGGTACACTTTGTTTTAAAAATAATTTAATTTTATGAAAAGTGTAAAAAAAACCTTCCTATTTTCTCTGAAATATTTGTACTACAAAACCACTTATGCTTTGAAGTTTTGCTAGAATTCTTAAACTGTTCCGATACGTGTTTGTGTTGACGTTTGCGCCGTGTTGCCTTTTACCTGTAGCTTAGAGAAAGGTTTTATTTTTATAAAATTATGTTTTTTATTATTAAATTGTTGGCTTCATGTACCCACGCCGTGCGGTTCAACAAAAAGCACAAAAGAAATGATTAAGCAATATTTTGTTAATTTATCCTAGAGTGGGGTGAGAAATGGTTCCCAGGCAATTTCGCACTGTTTTTGTTGAGAGAATTTTCTTCTAATTGATTTATCACAGAATTGTTTAATTGAAATAATTATGGCCTGCGGTTGTAGAGTTCTTTGGAATTTCATCAGAAGCTGAATTAAATTGACCTGTTTAATTTCGAGGTGGAGAATAAAATTTTAGATATATGTACATAGCAACAGCAGACATGAGCCAATTATAATTCAATATCCAAAAATATTTAAGTTTTAGTTTCTGGCAAAATAATAGTGCAATGGCACCTGGTTTTTTGGTTCTTTACTGGAAATCACGAAGTTTACCTGATTGGGCCCGTAAACCGAAAACAATTATTTTTCCGAGTAAATTCGAACTGTTTCAAAAATATACCGGGTGGCCAAAGTTTAGAATAGATATTCATACTGGCCACCATTTCTAGCAATTCGAACCATTCTAATTGCATTAACATTCTTACGCATTAAAGTAAAAAATGTATGTGAACCACTTTCATTTTTGTCCTGGGGATTTGTTGAATCCGGTTTACATCATCGTTGATCTGTTTGATAACTCTGTATGGGTTTTCCTAACTTAGTTGTAACTTCGGAGATTTCCCTTTTTTCGCTTGAGGTTGTAAAGCCAAAGCTCCATCTATAAATCCTGTGCTATTTGACCGAAGGTCATATTTCGTCTTCAGTCGATCACTGGCCGTCACTATGTTGTCTCTTATACTGCAGCGTAAATGTTGATCATGCTTTGCCTCAAATCGACAAAGTAGTTTTGCTTAGTGACTGGTTCGCTCTCCAGTGATCCAAATTTAATGTCACAATCGGAGTTCTCTACCAAATATGACCATTGTTGAGTTTCTTGTGGTAACATATGCACTGCGCTATGCCATCACAAACAGTGGAAGGCACTAGTCCCAATTGTCCTGGTGGTCGCTGACCTCTTTGAGTAGATATTCTTTCAATGTTCTGTTAAATCACTCGACCATGCCATCGGATTGTGGATGCAACGGTGTAGTTCTCCTTTTCTTGATGTTGAGTATTTGGCACAGCTCTTGGAACACGGATGATTCGAAATGTTGGCCTTGGTTGGAATGTAGTTCTATAATGGTACTCTAAATCTGCATGCCTTATTGTGTACAAATATTCACTCACGCGTTTCCTGCACCAACCTCCACATCCCATCAATTGACCCAATAGAACCGGAGTTTTATCTTGTCCAATATTTTATTGGTGCCCAAATGCGCTCCAGATTTGCTATTGTACATTTCCTGCGGAAATTGGAAATTCTCTTATCCGGTTTTCTGGAAGCACGATCTGTTGTTTTCAGTTGGTACCGTCGACCGATTCCCAAAATCTAACCTGCAACATAATGTCAAACTTCAGTAACTTCCACTGCGCTCAATAACATTTTACGATTGCATTTTGTGACGCGATTTCATGCCGCTGCGGTTTTTCTATCCATTTGATCTGAACGTGCAGGCCTGCAATTTTTGGATTCATTTCGCAACTTGTCCTTCTGACTCTTTGAACTGCATTCACCATTTTAAAGCTGGTTGGTCTGTTCGTCGAAGAAACTGTATCTGTTTCTAAAATGAAACGATCTCATGCACGTGCATAATTTCTTCTTTAATTCTACGAAAGCGTCTTGGTGCAGTTGAATGGTTGAGTTTTCTCAGTAAGACATGCAAACTTCGTGTAACATCCGCAAAGTTCGGTAGAAATCGTCGATAGTAAGAACATAGTACTAGAAAACTCCTTAACTCTGAATTTCTTTGGATCAGTTCACAACCCTTGACTCGACGGCCCAGATATTGGACTTCGTTCTTCGTGAACAGAGCACATTTTGACGCGTTCAACTTCAATCCGGTAACATTGATTGTTTGTAGGACTTGTTAAAGGTTCTTTTAACGCTCGTGAAATGTGCATTCTAATACGATGATTATAGGTAATCCAAACATGTCCTCCAAGTAAGACCATGTAGAACATGTTCCATTAACCTCTCCAAAATGGCATCGGTATCCAAGATGAAAAGATCTCCTTCTTTCAATGCGTCTTTGTTCTACTTTATCCAGTTTAATGGTTCAGTTTTCTCAGTAAAACGATGCAAACTTCGTGCGACATCCGCAAAGTTCGGTACAAACTGTCGATAGTAAGAACATAACCCTAGAAAACTCCTTAACTCGTGTTTGTTTCTTGTAGTGCACCACTCTTAACGGCAGCGAGTTCCTTTGGATCAGTTCGCACCCATTGATTCGAATGAATGTGGCCCAGATATTTGACTTCGTTTGATTTGATGGTTTGCAGGAATTGATTTTCCACAATGTTGAATGATTGGGATTGTTCACCCCATAATTTGTGGAATGGTTTTCCAGATCCAGGAATCGATGGAAATGAAGCCTCCTTCCAAGAACATGAATTGAGATGTTTTCAGTGACGTACGGTGAATCAATATGACCGAGAAGAAAGTTTCCTATAAAGGCAGCGTCCAAAAGAACTCTTCTATTTTCAAAGGTGCAGATTTTGTAGTCGTGGCACACTGTCTTATAAGGTGGTACGCGTGTCACATTTTCATGATGAGGTATATCATAGTCGTAATCCTAATTGGTTTCCTTTAATAGATATAAGAGTTATTTGGAAACTTTCAATTCTTATGTTATGTATTGAATAGCAGGAGTCCCGACAGTTGCCCCATATACTCTCCTTGCGGGATCTTACGTAAGTTGATTTGTCATGGAATTCTCTGGTCCACCGTTTGATAAACCCAAACATTGAGTTCGCTTTGGCTACGATGTTATCTATACGCCTGTGAAGGTCTTGTTTTGGATAAATGTGACACCCAGATCTATAGTTTCACAAATACGCTGCAATTCGGCGCCCTTGATTTTGTATTTATTGTTTATAGGATTTTTCTTCCTGTGAAACGATATAATTTTGCATTTTTTGGTATTTAAATGCAATGAGTTGCGTTGCGGTCACACCGCTCACTAAGACCATTAATATCTTCTTGCAATCGGTCAGTACCGCTTCTTTCTTTGATGGTATGGAACATTTTACTATCGTCTGTAAAAATGAGCACGTTAGAATTTTTATAACCTCTGTAACTCGGTCGATGATCCTTGCGGAACACCCGGGGTAGCTCTGATAGCTTTGGATTTCTTATTTCCAATTATAATGTATTGGTGATGTCTGGGATGAGATAGAAAGTCTGATACCATTCGGTATTTTTTTTTTTTTTGGGATGCGTCCATTTTTTTCTCTATACGATCAAAATCGGGCAACGACTTTTAGAGGTCGTATGATACCATCTTCGAGAAGTTGAGCAATTTGGTTCACTTCCTGCGTCATACTGTATGGATATAGGGATATGATTTAGTGTATATTGGTTCTTCTGTGGTGGTTTTTATTTCAGTGCGAACTTCCGTTTCAATGGCTTCGAGGTTATTGACGGGCCCGAACAGTGTTGTAAATTTCGAGATGACTGTGTGTAATTTCTTCTTAATGTCAGTGGAAAAATTACCATCTCGTAGTTCTATATTATTTGCTTGGCATGATGGTTTTTCTTGTAACGGAATGTGTATGTTGGGTGTGATGATCAGTTCGTTGTGTTTGCGGTCAATAAGTGCCCCAAGTTCCATTAGTGTGTTGTCCCCTATAATGTCATCAAATGATTTCAACGAAGAAATCTTTTGAAGAATTATCCACTAATTTTTTGATTTGAAATTGATTTTCGGTTGGTTTGGCGTTAGTTGCTAATTCGATTTTTAAAAACTTCTTATTGGCTCCGGTGTCGATGAGGAATTTAAGTACATTTCCGTTTTTAAGCCGGTATTCTAGGTAAGGTACGCGCTATAGGGAGGCTTCCGTCATAAAATTTACTTCAGGGTTGTCTTCTAAATCATGCTCTTCATTGGATATCTTATTCTCGGTGTTATCATATGCCAATTGGTTATAATAGGTGGTTAATTCTTTGTTGTTTCCGTGGTTCATGCAGATGAGAATATTTGCGTTTTACCGGTGGAGTATCATGAGGTCGGTTGATATAGTTTACTTACCGGATAGCCCGAGTTCTGATACACATTTGGGGTGTTGCTGTTCCGATGTTGAATGTTGTATGCCATTTTTCTCTGTTGAGGTGGTAGTACGGTATCATTTTTGAAATTGGAACTGGTTGTGTCCATGTGATCTGATTGATCGGGGCCGCTATAACATTATTCACATTTCGTTTATGTATGGCCATGTTCCTAAAATTCAGGTTCTGAATTTCCAAACAAGTTGCGTTTGTGTTCAGGTAATGTGACGTAAAACGTTCGTGGTTTCCTTTGAATAGTCCTCAGTCTTGATTTTATTGACAATCAAGGAGACCTGATGATTGACTGATGCATAAAACTCCCGTTTATCAAAGTAACAATATCTGTAAAAAAATAAATAATCTTATCAAATATCTGCAATTACTTTACAGAAGCAGGTAAGCGGCTTATGTCCTTTAGGTCATCTTCGTCTTAAGGTGTGACCAGCGTTGTTGAGATTTCCGTTAGAGTCACAGGATTCTCTAATTTATTGAACCATTTTTGATTTTTTTTGACAATTCTATCTGTGCATTTAAAGCTCTGGTGATTTGCTTCAAGGTTTCTTGAAGGAACACAAAATTTTAATCACGATTGTTCAACTCTTTCGACGCCAATTAACTTAAGTATTTTAACTTTGTTCTTCAAAAACCAAACTAAAACTAATTTATCTTAAAAAATATTTTTCTTATACTCGTAAATAAAATATAAAAAAGCATCATATGCAAAAAATATAGGTTCTCATTACAATATATTTCCGTTGGAGACAAAACACTTTTATGCTGGATATACAACTTTGTGTCTTCTCGTGTTTACTGTTCACGTTGTGTTGATTAAGCATTGTTGAGGATAGTGACTGCTAAGCACGTTGTGCTAATTCAGTCTTATTGATGCTCTTAACTTAGATGATGGTAAATTATCCGGCTCACATCCATCTTCTAAGCCAGTCAGTGCATACAGCGTTGTTATTCAATGTTGTGCTGTATTCACGATATTGTTTGTTGGTTTGTATACAGATTGCAAAAAAAAAGCAAACTTTTGGTGTTATTGTAAGACAATTTCTCGTTTAGTTCTAAAGTATTTCCAAAATTGTTTAGAGTTGGTTTTAATATTATCTTGGACATCAGCTATCCGTTTATCCGATTCCAGCCCACTTTTATCATACTATAGCATAAGCTTCAGATGTTAGGTTTTTTAAATTTATTGGTGGAATAAACTTGAATGTGGTTTGCTGGTTATGCTCAATTTATTGGTAAGAGATCTACATAGAATCAAATAATATTTCCATCGACTTGTGATAAATGTCATTAACGACAAATGGCGTTGATGATTCTACAGTCCTCTCCCACATAATAGACCATAGGTTGGCTTCACAGTTCCTAGCTTGTTAAAGATCCCACGAGATTTAACGAACTGTTTACCAAGAAGGATAAATCTGTTTTTACATAAATGCATATCAACACTATACATAATATAAATTTATAGCTTTCAATATAAATGGAATCGTATAGCAGCACCAATCACATAATCTTCTGATTTAACTGAACAAATAAAAATTTAAATTCTCGTCTGAAAAGTTTAAATCATGATATAATTTTTATAGTTCACCACACATATACACGACATTTATATGCTTCATGTACTTTTATACTTACTTATATATGTTTAGTGTTGCGATATAATGTTGTTTATTTTAATATTCCATTAAGCAAAACCAACAAAAAAAAAATAAACAAATCCGTAAAGCTTTCGTTTCATTAACTTGTCTCGACTTTTTGAACATTAGTTGCGTGCATAATACCAAATTTGTTGCGGTGTTGTTGTATTTTTCCAACCATTTCTGTTGAAATTCTATAATTTTATTAATTTCAAGTTTCATTTCCCATATATGTATGTATTGAGTTGTGTATTAGTGTGATTCATAAGTTTATGATAAATGCGGTAAAACCACAGGCAGTGTTCCGATTTATGGAACTTACGTTTCAACTTGAGCTGGGTGTGGAAATATTATTCAATCGATGCTCATGTTACATACCTATACCTATTCATATTGTAAACTAAAAATTAATAAAAAACCTGATTTTCATTTAGATTATGTCTATTGAAATTAAAAATACTGGAAAATATGTTTCAATTGAGCGAGATGATGATGTTATAAATTTTCCAATCAATAAAACCTATCGGAGTTTTATATGTACATAAATAACAAACGTTGGTCACGACTAAAAATCTAATATAAGAAAATGATTATGCAATTTTATTAGATGACATCAAATTTATTTATTTTTTTATTGTGTTGCCTACATGTACGAGTACGTATATACGAGAGAAGAAAAACTAAAGACGCACCACACAAAGGAAATAAAATAAAATAAAAAAAAACTGAGGATAAAATATGGGACTAATCCGGGATGATGATTATGGTATACAGTAGGTAAAATATGATTCAATTTAATTTATATTGTTACATTACATTATGTACAAAGGGAAGATTTTCATTGCTTCTAACAAAAAAAGTTTTATTTGTACAATGGATTCACAATTTTATATACATAGATACTCGTACTTTCTGGAAACCACTTGATCTTTTTTATTTATATGTACATCGTTTTGCTTTATTATTAGATGTTTAAAGTTTCCCTATTGTATATGTATGCGTATATACCTATATGGATATAGGGGCGGTGGTGAGGGGATAAGGAAATCAAAGTTGTATTTATATATATATATATATCTGACTCAATAGACAGTGGTATTAAATATATATTTTATTGGCTTAGGGTAGGAATCTAATGATTTTTTTTTTTAATGAAATTAATTCCAGAAGGGGGTGCATTCCAATGAATTTTTACCATATCCATACCTATAATATTGTATAAAAAAAACATGAATTTCGATATATCAACATGAAATTCGTTAAATTAATGGTTAAAATAATTTATAGCGAATTTAAAAAGGGCAAACGTAATCAAAGCGATTTCTTGTGCAAATGTTATTCGGGATGTTTTTTTTTTTTTTCAAAAATACCAAAAAAATCGATTTAATTAAAAATGACGATTTATGCTATTTGTGCGCGCTCTAAACTAAACATATGTATAGTAATATACATCAAACTCTCCATTCTCATACCACCCAGACGGTTTGTGTTTTGGGTTCGATTTTTTTTTGAAAAATATTTTATTACATTCATAATACTTTTAAACACAAGCATACATACATAGATATTCTTAGAAAATTAAAATATTATTTTACATCTCGATTGATACTAATTAGATTATAAAATTATGTGTAGATAATTATCTTGTGATGTTTACATAATATAGTGTTTAATTACTTAATTAAATTGTTAAATATACATATATAAGCTGGATAAGATTTTTGGGGCATACATTGAAGTTTATTTTGGTTTATTAAAGATAATTTAATTATGTATATTGTGGAAGGTAATTTTATTTCTTTATGACATAAAATTATGTACATTTTTCGAATGTACATTTATACGTACTTTAAAAGTCGTAATGCCTTAAAAAATAAGGTGCAGAGCTTCTTCTTTATTAACTGGTAATTTGCAAATCTCCTGTTTTCCAAAAATATTGATATATCTTCGACATAAAGTTCATCTTTAGTTCATCTTTTGTAAAGTTGTATAGTTTATTATTGATGGTCGGCATTTTTATTAAGATTTTCTTCAGTTTGTTTTGTACTATGATGCTTTCGGTAACATTTTTTAGTAGCTTCGTCCTTCAAGTAGGTTTTCAAGTAATGAAATTTTGGACATTGAGCAGTGGTGAACATTAATCGATTTGCTGTATAATTATGAAGATTTCGTAGAATGATTGCATCAGTATATATAACTGTCCGAAAAACTTAAATTTATAGTCTTGGTATAATGATTGCAACCCTGCACCATCATTGGTTGTTGAAACTCTTCATTAAAATCACCAATCACAGCATAAAGTAAATAAAGTTCATCAACAACAAAAAACTTGTTACTTCATCGTCATTTTTCATCTAAATAATTTGGTTTCGGTATGAAGATTGCTTCTATACAATTCTTCGGTACGTTTAATTCGCACAAACACACATTTCGCATATTTTGGATTTTTCTCGTACGATTTTAGAGATATGTCCTACTAACATTGACCATTTAGTTATCACGGAGGTTAATAGTGAAAATTAACATTCGTGCGGCATCTTAACTTTTGTGTATTACTTAAAAAGTATTTCCACAATTTTTGATGTTGCGATGGTTGGTCGGTAATGAATGTACAATTTAAAACTGTTATAGGATGGCACTAAGCTTATTGTTCACTATTGGTCCCCGTGATATCTTAATGAGCTACTACCGATTAGTTCTCTAAAGATTGACAATAATATTCAGGACTGATATTGATTTTAGCATGGAAACACACCACAAAATTGAAAAGTTTTTTCGAAATGGTTTTTCGGGCTAACTTCACAGACATTAATATGATTGGGTCGTTTAAAGGTTCTTTCTATGCCTTGATGTTGCGAAACTCTTTAATAATGTTAAGTCATTTTATTTTCAGTGTTCAATTTTCAGGAGATTTAACTTGATTTTAAATTTGACTTAAAGTTAAATTTTTACTGGGGTTGTGATGTTTTATCATTTAAGGGTTTTGTTTAGTTCCATTACAAAGTTTGAAATGAGATTTGAGTAGTTTCTAATTGGATTCTACTCAAAACATACGCGTTATGTTGTATTGGCTCGGTTTTTAAATCATATGCCAAAATAAAAGTCATCTAGCTCGATTCTTCAACGGCATTAAACGAGAAAATAACTTTTTTGATCTGTAAAGCTATATTAGATGTTTGTAGTGTGTGATTACTGTAAAGTTAGCACCATACGGTTAAGGGCGGAAGAATACAACGTCTAACAACTGCTTATATTCACAGTAAAATAATTTATGTTGGTTTTATTCAGTACCCGAATTGTAAAAGCCGCACGCAAATTCATTTTCGCCGATTCTATGTGAAAGAATTGTTCCAATGAAATGCTACATCGCGTTTGAGTTTTCCGTAGTTTGTAATTGTTACGTTGTTGAATGTTTATTTTCGCATATTGATGTGGACATGGATTGGATTATTCACGAGATCGACAAACACTTATATGGTGCCCAAACTTTTCACAATAAGCGGACATATGAGATTTGGTTGACTCTTGGATCAAAACATTTAGATGCGGTATGATCAGTTTTGTAACAAATCTGGCACTTAATAGGTTATTGAGTAGTAGAAGGCTGAAATTTAGTAATTTTAGATTATAAACTGACTTGATTTTTCTTTTTCTACGCACCTCTAGGAATAGCATCTTTCAAATGTTTAAATCTTAATCCTTTATTCGACATATTAAGTGAACCGTCTTCAAAAGTACGTAAAGCTTTTAGTTTTTATAGAATCTACAATTTTAGTATTCTGGTTAAGATTGACCACTGTGAAGATAGCCCAAAATTCTATCCCCGAAAACATTAAAAATTGCATATGGTAATAATATTATGAAATTTTTACTATCATGATATTTTGTATAAGATTTTAAATGTATTAGTAAATACATTTGGGATAAAAACTCAAAATAAAATTAGATAAATGGCCACCAATATAACATAAATACACATGAAATTTCGAAATGTGTGTGATAAATATACTCTCGAAAATTAGTTGTTTTAAAATATTCTATAGCTAAAATTTTATTTTACTATAACTTACTCTCAGCCCCAAAATATATTACTGTCATGACACTAAATGTACAATATATATGCTTATGAAGATATTTTGTTACATTTTACTGTCAGCCCCGAAAATTTTGTTTTTCATGATACTTATAAAAATATATTTTATATATAATAGGATTAATTACAAAATTAAAATTAAATCACAATTAAAAAAATTGGTGATAGAAATTTTCATCTGTATCTTCAGTAATTTTTTTAGATTTTTTGTATGTGGAGGATCTGAGATATAGTCGCTTAAACTCAGAAACTATTCGCTGGCCGGATAAGCGGAGTGTACCATGTGATTCAAGATGGTTTCATGTATCTTCAGTAATTTTTTTAGATTTTTTGTATGTGGAGGATCTGAGATATAGTACCTTGAACTCAGAAACTATTCGCTGGCCGGATAAGCGGAGTTTACTATGTGATTCAAGATGGTTTCTTGTATCTTCAGTAATTTTTTTAGATTTTTTGTATGTGGAGGATCTGAGATATAGTCGCTTAAACTCAGAAACTATTCGCTCGCCGGATAAGCGGAGTGTACCATGTGATTCAAGATGGTTTCATGTATCTTCAGTAATTTTTTTAGATTTTTTGTATGTGGAGGATCTGAGATATAGTCGCGTAAACTCAGAAACTATTCGCTGGCCGGATAAGCGGAGTGTACCATGTGATTCAAGATGGTTTCATGTATCTTCAGTAATTTTTTTAGATTTTTTGTATGTGGAGGATCTGAGATATAGTCGCTTAAACTCAAAAACTATTCGCTGGCCGGATAAGCGGAGTTTACTATGTGATTCAAGATGGTTTCTTGTATCTTCAGTAATTTTTTTAGATTTTTTGTATGTGGAGGATCTGAGATATAGTCGCTTAAACTCAGAAACTATTCGCTGGCCGGATAAGCGGAGTGTACCATGTGATTCAAGATGGTTTCATGTATCTTCAGTAATTTTTTTAGATTTTTTGTATGTGGAGGATCTGAGATATAGTCGCTTAAACTCAAAAACTATTCGCTGGCCGGATAAGCGGAGTTTACTATGTGATGGAAGATGGTTTCATGTATCTTCAGTAATTTTTTTAGATTTTCTGTATGTGGAGGATCTGAGATATAGTCGCTTAAACTCAAAAACTATTCGCTGGCCGGATAAGCGGAGTTTACTATGTGATTCAAGATGGTTTCATGTATCTTCAGTAATTTTTTTAGATTTTTTGTATGTGGAGGATCTGAGATATAGTCGCTTAAACTCAAAAACTATTCGCTGGCCGGATAAGCGGAGTTTACTATGTGATTCAAGATGGTTTCATGTATCTTCAGTGATTTTTTTAGATTTTTTGTATGTGGAGGATCTGAGATATAGTCGCTTAAACTCAAAAACGATTCGCTGGCCGGATAAGCGGAGTTTACTATGTGATTCAAGATGGTTTCATGTATCTTCAGTAATTTTTTTAGATTTTTTGTATGTGGAGGATCTGAGATATAGTCGCTTAAACTCAGAAACTATTCGCTCGCCGGATAAGCGGAGTGTACCATGTGATTCAAGATGGTTTCATGTATCTTCAGTAATTTTTTTAGATTTTTTGTATGTGGAGGATCAGAGATATAGTCGCTTAAACTCAGAAACTATTCGCTCGCCGGATAAGCGGAGTGTACCATGTGATTCAAGATGGTTTCATGTATCTTCAGTAATTTTTTTAGATTTTTTGTATGTGGAGGATCTGAGATATAGTCGCTTAAACTCAGAAACTATTCGCTGGCCGGATAAGCGGAGTGTACCATGTGATTCAAGATGGTTTCATGTATCTTCAGTAATTTTTTTAGATTTTTTGTATGTGGAGGATCTGAGATATAGTCGCTTAAACTCAAAAACTATTCGCTGGCCGGATAAGCGGAGTTTACTATGTGATTCAAGATGGTTTCTTGTATCTTCAGTAATTTTTTTAGATTTTTTGTATGTGGAGGATCTGAGATATAGTCGCTTAAACTCAGAAACTATTCGCTGGCCGGATAAGCGGAGTGTACCATGTGATTCAAGATGGTTTCATGTATCTTCAGTAATTTTTTTAGATTTTTTGTATGTGGAGGATCTGAGATATAGTCGCTTAAACTCAAAAACTATTCGCTGGCCGGATAAGCGGAGTTTAGTATGTGATGGAAGATGGTTTCATGTATCTTCAGTAATTTTTTTAGATTTTCTGTATGTGGAGGATCTGAGATATAGTCGCTTAAACTCAAAAACTATTCGCTGGCCGGATAAGCGGAGTTTACTATGTGATTCAAGATGGTTTCATGTATCTTCAGTAATTTTTTTAGATTTTTTGTATGTGGAGGATCTGAGATATAGTACCTTGAACTCAGAAACTATTCGCTGGCCGGATAAGCGGAGTTTACTATGTGATTCAAGATGGTTTCATGTATCTTCAGTGATTTTTTTAGATTTTTTGTATGTGGAGGATCTGAGATATAGTCGCTTAAACTCAAAAACTATTCGCTGGCCGGATAAGCGGAGTTTACTATGTGATTCAAGATGGTTTCATGTATCTTCAGTAATTTTTTTAGATTTTTTGTATGTGGAGGATCTGAGATATAGTCGCTTAAACTCAGAAACTATTCGCTCGCCGGATAAGCGGAGTGTACCATGTAATTCAAGATGGTTTCATGTATCTTCAGTAATTTTTTTAGGTTTTTTGTATGTGGAGGATCTGAGATATAGTACCTTGAACTCAGAAACTATTCGCTGGCCGGATAAGCGGAGTGTACCATGTGATTCAAGATGGTTTCATGTATCTTCAGTAATTTTTTTAGATTTTTTGTATGTGGAGGATCTGAGATATAGTACCTTGAACTCAGAAACTATTCGCTGGCCGGATAAGCGGAGTTTACTATGTGATTCAAGATGGTTTCATGTATCTTCAGTGATTTTTTTAGATTTTTTGTATGTGGAGGATCTGAGATATAGTCGCTTAAACTCAAAAACTATTCGCTGGCCGGATAAGCGGAGTTTACTATGTGATTCAAGATGGTTTCTTGTATCTTCAGTAATTTTTTTAGATTTTTTGTATTTGGAGGATCTGAGATATAGTCGCTTAAACTCAGAAACTATTCGCTCGCCGGATAAGCGGAGTGTACCATGTGATTCAAGATGGATTCATGTATCTTCAGTAATTTTTTTAGATTTTTTGTATGTGGAGGATCTGAGATATAGTCGCTTAAACTCAAAAACTATTCGCTGGCCGGATAAGCGGAGTTTACTATGTGATTCAAGATGGTTTCATGTATCTTCAGTAATTTTTTTATATTTTTTGTATGTGGAGGATCTGAGATATAGTACCTTGAACTCAGAAACTATTCGCTGGCCGGATAAGCGGAGTGTACTATGTGATTCAAGATGGTTTCATGTATCTTCAGTAATTTTTTTAGATTTTTTGTATGTGGAGGATCTGAGATATAGTCGCTTAAACTCAGAAACGATTCGCTCGCCGGATAAGCGGAGTGTACCATGTGATTCAAGATGGTTTCATGTATCTTCAGTAATTTTTTTAGATTTTTTGTATGTGGAGGATCTGAGATATAGTCGCTTAAACTCAGAAACTATTCGCTGGCCGGATAAGCGGAGTGTACCATGTGATTCAAGATGGTTTCATGTATCTTCAGTAATTTTTTTAGATTTTTTGTATGTGGAGGATCTGAGATATAGTCGCTTAAACTCAAAAACTATTCGCTGGCCGGATAAGCGGAGTTTACTATGTGATTCAAGATGGTTTCATGTATCTTCAGTAATTTTTTTAGATTTTTTGTATGTGGAGGATCTGAGATATAGTCGCTTGAATAATGGCTCTGCTCGTCAAATTTATTGTGCAATTCGTCCCTTTTATAGCGTACATAATCGTCCTTCAGAGCGGCTAATTCGTATAACAATAGATCGTTTTTGAACCACGTTTGCTATTAATGATGATGTGCATCTCGTGAGACGCCGAACATTGCGCACTGAAGAAGCTGCAACCGCTGTACAGGAAAGCATTGAAGAAGATCCAAATTAATCAATTCGTCACCGTTCTCAGCAACTGGGGTTGTGTCCTTCCACTTTATGGAAGATTTTACGAAAGGATCTTGGCTTTACAGCTTTTAAGATTAAACTTGTGCCGGAATTAAAGCCAAACGACCATCGTATGCACCGCCAATTCGGCCAATGAGCTAAAGCATAAATTGATATTGATGTTGAATTTCCATTCAAAATTTTGTTCTCCGATTAAGCCCATTTTTGGTGGAATGGGTACGTAAATAAGCACAATTGTCGCATTTGGAATGAGGTAAATCCACAAACTTTTGCGAAACACCATTACATTCAGAAAAAATAATTGTTTAGTGCGCTTTATTGGCTGGCGGAGTCATTGGTCCATATGTCTTCAAAAACGGTGATGGTCATAATGTTACTGCCAATGGTGAGCAGTATAGGGACATGATTAGACATTTTTTCGTACCTCGATTAGCTTGCAATAATTATTCTGACACAACAGAACAGAGCCAAATGCCACACAGCGCGCGCTGTAATTGATACTTAAAGAAACTTTTGAAGAAAGAATAATTTCGCGTATTGGTCGAATTAAATGGCCACCAAGATTGTGTGATTTAACCCTATTGGATTCATTTCTTTGGGGTTATGTAAAGACAGTTGTCTACGTCGATAAACCAGATACAATTAAACACCTGGAAATCACAAGATTCGATGAGTTATGGGCGAAATACGGCCGCAAACTCTGCGAAAAGTTTGTGAAAATTAGTGTTTCAGATTGCGCCATGTCACAAAATTTCCTATCCAATAAAGCCCGTTTCATTAATATTAAAAATATATTTCTTTGTTTTATTATATGATGTAAACTTGTGTAACTCTATAAAAAACACCCTTTATAAGAAATTCTTTATTTTGCAGCTGTTTTAGGTTTAGACCTTTATTTAAGCCCGTTTATTTACAATATGCATCTTATACTATAAGTGGCTGTTCCTCAAGCCTCAACAACTTTCGAAAACTATTTTACATTAATATATTCCTAACGTACAAATATCAAATACATGTTTCAAAATTCATAATAACATAATATCATTATTTATTTAAGTTTATCAAAACTTCTAGATAACTTAACAGAATATACATACATATGTACATAACTACATAATGTACATAAATATTAAAAATTTAACCAAAAATGGCAACCAAATTAAAAGGTTCCATATGCAACGAAATTTCGTAATGAATAAAAATGCCCATATATGGGATTTATATAAGAGCGGTAGCAGAGTCACCTTGTAGGGAAATGAGAAAAAAGGAATAGTATAGAAATTTATTCTAACAGGCTGATATAGCAATAGAAAAAGCTCAATTGAATAAACGAAACAGTGAATAGTTTTACTCTTGAAAAAGAGATATAAACAGCCTCTCGATGCAAACAAATCCTGATGTTACAGCTTACAGCATGCCATTTGTAAGTAATTAGTGAAACAAAACAAAATATAAAATAGACTTTTTTCAATGTTCACCACAAGATGGCAATAAAAATGCAATGAAATAAACCAAATATCGTTTTGAAAGACTGAGTTTTATTGAAAAAATATTATGGGTTTAATAAATAAATTTGTCTTTAAATCAAAATTTATTTCACAAATTTTTGATAAATTAAGTTAAAAAACAAAATGCCTAAACTTAAAGCTAACGAAATTTTGTTTTAATATAAACTGTTAAGAGACATCTATGGAACAATTTCTATGAAAATAATAAAATTTAGAACCTTTTTTTCTCTCTTTATTGCCATCGAAATGCAACATATTTTAAGATATTATAAAGTAATTTATGGCGCAATTAAAAAATAACTGACAAACTTTCTTATTAAATGTTAATCTTATCAATGTTAATATACATTTTAGTTGCAATTTATTTTAAAATAGGATAGAAAAACGTGCTAAATATTGTGCGTGCTTTATCATTTACATTGGCTTGTATGTATAATGCATTTGTGTTGGTTTTGTTTCTTCACATTTCGTTTTGCTCTCTCATAAATGAAAAATACAGTACATAGAGAAGAGAGATCCTAAAATGTATATGAAGTTTTTGAGAGTAATTAGAATAACGAATCATTCGGTACAAGAAATTCTTGGTGATTAGTTGTGTGAATACGTTGGCAATTTTTATTGTGATTATTTGACCGTTATACCTTAATTTTGGATTATATTTAAACTAATTTTTGGACCTCTGCATTCGCTTTGACACTCTGTTTTAAAGATTCTAGTTTCGATTTATTTGATTTTTGTGTGATTTTGGATTATTGATTTTTTTGAATATACGTTTAGACCTCGGCATTCTTTAGGACACTCTTTTATTAACGATTTCAGTTTGGACATTCTGTAAATTTTTGTGGTTTTGGATTTGAATTTTATTGGATTTTTATTTTTTTTGGATTATTAAGTTTTTGAATATACGCTTAGATCCCGGCATTCTTTTGGACACTCTTATTAACGATTTCAGTTTGGAGACTTTGTAATTATTTTGTGGTTTTGGATTTTAATTTTATTTGGAGTCTAATTTTTTGGATTATTGCGATTTTGGATATACGTTTAGACCTCGGCATTTTTTTGGACACTGTTTTGTAACCGATTCCAGTTTTGACAATTTGTAATTTTTTTGTGATTTTGGATTATAATTTTTTTATTTTTTTGCGTTTTTGTGGATTATATTTTTGATTATATATTATCCTATTTGAAATTTTCTTAGTTTATTCATTCGATTTTGGATTATTGGTTTATATTGAAAATTTTTTAGATCTCGGCATTAATACCGTTTTTCTTGAGAATTTTAGTTCACAATTTAATATTTTGTTTGTTGATTTTATTTTGAATCTTATTTAAACATGCCTTTTAAATCATTTCAATTCACCAAGGAAAAATTGGATATTATTAAGCAAACAATTTTGGATAATGTTAAAAGTTATGATGAAATAGTACTTTCACTAGATTCTGCAAAAGAACCTTTATTATCGGTTATTTGTGAAGAAATGTCTGTGAAATGTAATGAGAGTATGAGATTAAAACTTAAAAACTTATTAAATCGAAACAAACTATTTGTTTCTAATCTTGTTGAGGCATTTGATGTCAAAACATTAGATAACAATAATGTTCTCTACAAATATTCTAAATCATCGACTACCCCGACAATGGTAGTCTTGAATAATATTTTTGATATTAACTCTGGTGAGGTTCAGTTTGAAAATTCAAATGATAATTGTATTAATGAAATGGATGATACGGAAATTGTAACTAATGTTGCCACTGAACCATCCGAAATTTCGCTTTCACCATATAAAACAAATTTAAACAATGATTATGTAGATTTAAGTAATATATTAATTATACCAATTCAAATTTGGAATGAAATTTTTAATTCTATAAACTTGGAATTTGATAAGTTTAGATATACATCCGTGTTTTCTGAGTTACTCAGTAAAATGACTGGCTGTATAATTTATATTAAAGATAGCCGAATAAATAAAAATTCGGTATATATTCGTGCGTATTGCGGGCATCGTGATTCTAAAAGCGGCAAAGAATGTCGAAAATTTAAATTAACAAATAAAGATTTACCCACAAATAATTTTAAAGTAAGCGTTTCATCGCTTACGATATTTCATCCACACATAAAGGCTCGAGCTGTGAGTAGATTTTATCGAAAAGAAATTAAAAATTATTTGTTGAAAGCGTCTGTAGAACAGTTTTCAGAAAATTTATTTTTGAATGAAGACAAAGATTTTGTATCGAAAACCACAACCATTATGAAATGTACCACGGTAGATGTGTTAAGGAAAATTAAATCGGAAGCTCTTATGGATCAAGACAATCACGTGGATGATGTAGAAGATATATACTGTGAAATTAGAAATACCATAAATTCTCCTAACCAATATATACAACTATTGTCCAAATGGCCGTTTTTCGTTATTACCTTCAGCAAAATCCAACTAGAAATGATGAAATGCATTAGTAATATAAATTCTTTGAATAAATTAGTAGTTTATATGGATGCCACTGGCGGACTGGTTCGCCCGCCAAATCCAGAAACAAAAAGAATACTTTACTATGCACTTGTCATTTCAGTCAAAAAAAACGAACACGACCCTAGTGATCCATTTACAATTAGTGATTTTGTGAGTGCGAGTCATAGTTGTCAAACAATTGGAACTTGGCTTAGGGCGTTTAAATGCTATATTTTAAATCAAACCCATAAATGGCCTATAATTGACACCGTTGTGACCGACTTTAGTTTTGCCGAAATTAACGCAGTTTTAGATAGTTTTAATAATAATTTAACTATTGTTGATTATCTAAATTTATGTCATAAATCAATTATTTCTAACAACATTATACATTTAAATAAATATGTGAAAGTACATCTTTGTTGTTCGCATCTGACAAAAAATATAGTAAATGATGTCAATGCACATTTCAGGAAATCCTCCAATGTATCAAAATATATAAAAGAAATAGTGGCATCATTTTTCGTGTGCAATAATTATGATAGTATGAAATTTATTTTTAAAAATTTTCTCCTATTATTAAAGTCAAAATACACAAGTCCCGAGACAATCGCGGCTTTCAGTCTTATCATAAAATCTTCATTTGATGATGAATTCAAGAGCTCTGAAGAAACAACTGAAATAAATGTATACAATGAAGAAAACGATTTATTCGTTAAATCGATTTATGAACAGAGTGCATTCTATCAGGATTTCCATAAAATGTATACAGAATGTATTATAAATGAAACGAGCAATAGACATCAGCCTGTTAATCATTTCTATAATCCTGAATTTGCAGAGAAATTTATAAAAAAATATATGACGTACTTACCACTGTGGTCCCAACTTGTGTACAATGAGGGAAGGCTAAGCAATAGCCACATTGAAAATTATTTCTCCATTCTCAAGAGGCGTTGTCGTGGAGCATCATATTTGGGCAAACTACCAACTAAATGTCTTCGCTTTTAAAAGAAGTGGATAAACGAAAAAAATTGATTTTTGAAAAATTTCAATCAGATATTCCTAAAAGATCGGTTAAAAATTTGCATTTAAATATAAAAAGAAAATCACATGATACTTTATTAAATTCACTAAACAAAACAGAAACGTGGTGTAGAAAAAATAATAAAGGAAAAATTGAAAAACATAATTATTTCAATTTTAAAAATATAAAGGAATTTCTTAAAAAATCTGAAAATGAGCAATCTGAAATAGCCACCAAACTGCAAATAAAACATCCTACTGATTTAAAATTACCAGATCCAAAAAAGAATGATGATCAAAAACCGGTCCAACGGCTCCTGCATAATGGCAACAGCATAAAAACAGAGTTTTATAAAAATACTTGTGCTTTCGACGCAACTATTCAATGTATCGTAAATATAAAAATAATTAAACAATTTTTATTTGAAGATACTGAATGTCCTATTGTTAAGGTGGTTAATGCATTATTCAATGGTAACGCTGAATTGGCAGAAAAATTAAGATACGATGCCCTTTATCACATAAAAAAAAATTTAAATTATGATTTCGGGCTACTCAACAATTGTGAATGTAATATTACACTAATAACCGATTCTTTTTTTAAAATGTATCCAACCTTTACAGCGCAGTTCTTCTGTAATATTTGCATGAAAAGCAATATTGAAAAGAGACCATATGTGTCAATAGACACTTGTTTGCTAGAGCAACACGGCATTCAGCACATTGAAAAATGTTTTTCCTCCATTCCACCAAAAAAATGTTGTGGTGAAATTTTGTTTCCGACCCACCTGTCAGTAAGTCATTATGCCATAATAAATACTGAATATCGGAACCACAAGAAACAAAAACCTATTTCATTGAATAATATTCCAAATTTTGTGAAAATAATAAATGATACTTTTGAAATTAACTCGATAGTTAATTACAAAGAAAATCATTACACGGCGTATTGTAGAAAATCAGACTATTGGGAGGAATTCGATGACCTGAAAGATAATATAGTAAAAATAAGGAACTCATCAAAAATGGTAGTTCCTCATTTAATATGCTATACAATAAAATATCTTCAATAACAAAAAAAATTAAACAACAAATATATCAAAAATAACTCAATACAACCGAATAAATCCAAGAAAATTGAAAATAAACAATATTACCTAATATTTAATAAAAACAAACACCTAAAGTTGAAGAAACTAAATCAACATACACAGAAAACAGATTTCTAAGAATCAGGTTAATTTAACCTGCCAACGAATAGTTTCTGAGTTCAAGTGACTATATCTCAGATCCTCCACATACAAAAAATCTAAAAAAATTACTGAAGATACATGAAATCATCTTGAATCACATGGTACACTCCGCTTATCCGGCCAGCGAATAGTTTCTGAGTTCAAGCGACTATATCTCAGATCCTCCACATACAAAAACTCTAAAAAAATTACTGAAGATACATGAAACCATCTTGAATCACATGGTACACTCCGCTTATCCGGCCAGCGAATAGTTTCTGAGTTTAAGCGACTATATCTCAGATCCTCCACATACAAAAAATCTAAAAAAATTACTGAAGATACATGAAACCATCTTGAATCACATGGTACACTCCGCTTATCCGGCCAGCGAATAGTTTCTGAGTTTAAGCGACTATATCTCAGATCCTCCACATACAAAAAATCTAAAAAAATTACTGAAGATACATGAAACCATCTTGAATCACATAGTAAACTCCGCTTATCCGGCCAGCGAATAGTTTCTGAGTTCAAGCGGCTATATCTCAGATCCTCCACATACAAAAAATCTAAAAAAATTACTGAAGATACATGAAACCATCTTGAATCAAACGGTACACTCCGCTTATCCGGCCAGCGAATAGTTTCTGAGTTTAAGCGACTATATCTCAGATCCTCCACATACAAAAAATCTAAAAAAATTACTGAAGATACAAGAAACCATCTTGAATCACATGGTACACTCCGCTTATCCGGCCAGCGAATAGTTTCTGAGTTTAAGCGACTATATCTCAGATCCTCCACATACAAAAAATCTAAAAAAATTACTGAAGATACATGAAACCATCTTGAATCACATGGTACACTCCGCTTATCCGGCCAGCGAATAGTTTCTGAGTTTAAGCGACTATATCTCAGATCCTCCACATACAAAAAATCTAAAAAAATTACTGAAGATACATGAAACCATCTTCAATCACATGGTACACTCCGCTTATCCGGCCAGCGAATAGTTTCTGAGTTTAAGCGACTGTATCTCAGATCCCCCACATACAAAAAATATAAAAAAATTACTGAAGATACATGAAACCATCTTGAATCACATGGTACACTCCGCTTATCCGGCCAGCGAATAGTTTCTGAGTTTAAGCGACTATATCTCAGATCCTCCACATACAAAAAATATAAAAAAATTACTGAAGATACATGAAACCATCTTGAATCACATGGTACACTCCGCTAATCCGGCCAGCGAATAGTTTCTGAGTTTAAGCGACTATATCTCAGATCCCCCACATACAAAAAATCTAAAAAAATTACTGAAGATACATGAAACCATCTTGAATCACATGGTACACTCCGCTTATCCGGCCAGCGAATAGTTTCTGAGTTTAAGCGACTATATCTCAGATCCTCCACATACAAAAAATCTAAAAAAATTACTGAAGATACATGAAACCATCTTGAATCACATAGTAAACTCCGCTTATCCGGCCAGCGAATAGTTTCTGAGTTCAAGCGACTATATCTCAGATCCTGCACATACAAAAAATCTAAAAAAATTACTGAAGATACATGAAACCATCTTGAATCACATGGTACACTCCGCTTATCCGGCCAGCGAATAGTTTCTGAGTTTAAGCGACTATATCTCAGATCCTCCACATACAAAAAATCTAAAAAAATTACTGAAGATACATGAAACCATCTTGAATCACATGGTACACTCCGCTTATCCGGCCAGCGAATAGTTTCTGAGTTCAAGCGACTATATCTCAGATCCTCCACATACAAAAACTCTAAAAAAATTACTGAAGATACATGAAACCATCTTGAATCACATGGTACACTCCGCTTATCCGGCCAGCGAATAGTTTCTGAGTTTAAGCGACTATATCTCAGATCCTCCACATACAAAAAATCTAAAAAATTTACTGAAGATACATGAAACCATCTTGAATCACATGGTACACTCCGCTTATCCGGCCAGCGAATAGTTTTTGAGTTTAAGCGACTATATCTCAGATCCTCCACATACAAAAAATCTAAAAAAATTACTGAAGATACATGAAACCATCTTGAATCACATGGTACACTCCGCTTATCCGGCCAGCGAATAGTTTCTGAGTTTAAGCGACTATATCTCAGATCCTCCACATACAAAAAATCTAAAAAAATTACTGAAGATACATGAAACCATCTTGAATCACATGGTACACTCCGCTTATCCGGCCAGCGAATAGTTTCTGAGTTCAAGCGACTATATCTCAGATCCTCCACATACAAAAACTCTAAAAAAATTACTGAAGATACATGAAACCATCTTGAATCACATGGTACACTCCGCTTATCCGGCCAGCGAATAGTTTCTGAGTTTAAGCGACTATATCTCAGATCCTCCACATACAAAAAATCTAAAAAATTTACTGAAGATACATGAAACCATCTTGAATCACATGGTACACTCCGCTTATCCGGCCAGCGAATAGTTTTTGAGTTTAAGCGACTATATCTCAGATCCTTCACATACAAAAAATCTAAAAAAATTACTGAAGATACATGAAACCATCTTGAATCACATGGTACACTCCGCTTATCCGGCCAGCGAATAGTTTCTGAGTTTAAGCGACTATATCTCAGATCCTCCACATACAAAAAATCTAAAAAAATTACTGAAGATACATGAAACCATCTTGAATCACATGGTACACTCCGCTTATCCGGCCAGCGAATAGTTTCTGAGTTCAAGCGACTATATCTCAGATCCTCCACATACAAAAACTCTAAAAAAATTACTGAAGATACATGAAACCATCTTGAATCACATGGTACACTCCGCTTATCCGGCCAGCGAATAGTTTCTGAGTTTAAGCGACTATATCTCAGATCCTCCACATACAAAAAATCTAAAAAATTTACTGAAGATACATGAAACCATCTTGAATCACATGGTACACTCCGCTTATCCGGCCAGCGAATAGTTTTTGAGTTTAAGCGACTATATCTCAGATCCTTCACATACAAAAAATCTAAAAAAATTACTGAAGATACATGAAACCATCTTGAATCACATGGTACACTCCGCTTATCCGGCCAGCGAATAGTTTCTGAGTTTAAGCGACTATATCTCAGATCCTCCACATACAAAAAATCTAAAAAATTTACTGAAGATACATGAAACCATCTTGAATCACATGGTACACTCCGCTTATCCGGCCAGCGAATAGTTTCTGAGTTTAAGCGACTATATCTCAGATCCTCCACATACAAAAAAACTAAAAAAATTACTGAAGATACATGAAACCATCTTGAATCACATGGTACACTCCGCTTATCCGGCCAGCGAATAGTTTCTGAGTTTAAGCGACTATATCTCAGATCCTCCACATACAAAAAATCTAAAAAAATTACTGAAGATACATGAAACCATCTTGAATCACATGGTACACTCCGCTTATCCGGCCAGCGAATAGTTTCTGAGTTCAAGCGACTATATCTCAGATCCTCCACATACAAAAACTCTAAAAAAATTACTGAAGATACATGAAACCATCTTGAATCACATGGTACACTCCGCTTATCCGGCCAGCGAATAGTTTCTGAGTTTAAGCGACTATATCTCAGATCCTCCACATACAAAAAATCTAAAAAGTTTACTGAAGATACATGAAACCATCTTGAATCACATGGTACACTCCGCTTATCCGGCCAGCGAATAGTTTTTGAGTTTAAGCGACTATATCTCAGATCCTTCACATACAAAAAATCTAAAAAAATTACTGAAGATACATGAAACCATCTTGAATCACATGGTACACTCCGCTTATCCGGCCAGCGAATAGTTTCTGAGTTTAAGCGACTATATCTCAGATCCTCCACATACAAAAAATCTAAAAAAATTACTGAAGATACATGAAACCATCTTGAATCACATGGTACACTCCGCTTATCCGGCCAGCGAATAGTTTCTGAGTTTAAGCGACTATATCTCAGATCCTCCACATACAAAAAATCTAAAAAAATTACTGAAGATACATGAAACCATCTTGAATCACATGGTACACTCCGCTTATCCGGCCAGCGAATAGTTTCTGAGTTCAAGCGACTATATCTCAGATCCTCCACATACAAAAAATCTAAAAAAATTACTGAAGATACATGAAACCATCTTGAATCACATGGTACACTCCGCTTATCCGGCCAGCGAATAGTTTCTGAGTTCAAGCGACTATATCTCAGATCCTCCACATACAAAAAATCTAAAAAAATTACTGAAGATACATGAAACCATCTTGAATCACATGGTAAACTCCGCTTATCCGGCGAGCGATTGTATGAGTGTAAAAATGTAAATATGGGTACAATTATAATTATAAATATACATATAAGTATCATGAAAACAAATATTTTTCGGGCTGAGAGTAAATTATATACATTATGTAAATTTATTTTGGTAAATATATATATATTATATATACTTATATCGTGATAGCATAATTTTTCGGGGCTGAGAGTAGAAAAGTATCATAATACTATCGTGATAGTAGATTTTTTCGGGGTTGAGAGCCAAAACTGTCGTGATAGTAGTCGCTAGTGTTGCCATCGTATTTTTCGGGGATGGAAATTGGGCTATCTTCACATACATTTAAGATTGTCCAAGTTTGGCAGTCATTTTAGGAAAATCATTTTAGTACTCAAAAAAATATTGTCGAAGGTAATTTTATTTCTTTATGACATAAAATTATGTACATTTTGTGATGGTACATAATTTTATGTATACGCACTATAAAATGTCGTAATGCCTTACAAAATAAGGTGCGATAATCAATAACAATGGGACCAAATGAATGAGCTGACCGAGCAAATAGCGCAGTGGTTAAAGCTGCGACGTTTGGATCGGGAGGTACCGGGTTCGAATCCCGACAGAGGCGGGATGCAAAAGGGATTTTTCATCTCCCGATTACGATCGGTGATTAAATTGAAAACATCTATGACCCTCTGTTGCAATGTAGAACTCATGGGCCGACCCATCTTTCATGTCACTGTACAGGGTGACATGGAGCTATGCAATGCGCAGGTGGTATACTGTACTTGTGTGAATGGGATGAATGAATGGATTGAATGAATGTTGTGTGAATGTAAGGTAAGGCTATGGACCGTAAAAGTGTCTATGCCAAGCCCTTTTTAAAAAAAAAAAAAAAAAATTAATGAGCTCGTAAGCAGTAATGGGTCAAGATTCATTAATGTGAAGTTTATAATAAAACTATTAATTAAAGATTACACTGTTAAATTTAATGAGTTTCTTCAATTAGAATTTATTCTAGCTGTTTTATAAAGAGTTTTCCAAAACGAGATTTCATTTTGAATAGCCTAGTATTTGGGCTACTGTCAACTTTGAAGCTGTCATATTTTGACATTTGCAAGTACAAACTACGCCATTACTAGATTAGCATAAAGACTTAGGTCCAGGGATGGGCGGGGTAGATAACTCCATGTAATATACGCGATTGTCGACACGTAGAATATTACGTAGATTACTTGGCAATATTTTTTATCAACGTCAACAATTAAGACAACGTCAACATTACGATATGTTTGCATGTTGAAATTGCAACTAGAAGACTGCTCGGTGGTCGTTGATAAAGGATTAAAAGTGCTCGTTAAAAATTGTTCGCAATTGGTTTTCGTTTACTTAGGGCGATGCATTTCAAATCATAGATATTGGCCGAAAACACTTGCCAAGCTTTGGTGTTGCTCTGCGTGAATTAAGTAGCGTATCTGATTGCTTGAATATAACGGATTTTGGACTTACCCAATGATTTGGCTAAATAACGTGCTACTTTAAGATATTTCTCGGTCGCCATTTAAATTTAAGAGGATCTGAGGCTGTTAGTTACTAGTGATTCAGATAAGCCGTAGGATAAATAATAATTTGACATGTATATGCGAAATTTGTCTTAAATCTGTCCCCTAAAGCCACAAAAACAATTTCCAAACTAACACCATAATGCTTGCACCATAGGTCTTTGTGGCATTGAGCGCTGAATCCTCATGGGTTCCCACTAATTTTTAATAATAACACCATAATGACATACATACCACGATGTCATTGGTTCTAATTATCCGAAAATTAATTCAATTTTTAAAAAAATAGGGAATTAGAAGGGGAACAATTCGGAAAACTCGTTCAATCGAAATACATGATCATGTCAACCTCCCAATCTCGTGTTTTTCAAAATTGAAATATTTTTCGGTTAGCTTAGACCCATAATGACATATTGGAATATTCGGCATGATGACGTTAGCTGCATAGGATTTTCCCAAGAAAATCCGGAAAAATCGACATATACCAAATTTGGTTGTCCTGAACCCCCTAATCTCCAATTATTTCTAAAGTTATTATTTTCGTATACCTTAGACCAAATGACATCTTGAAATATACGTCATTATGGTGCTAGGTTCCTAGCGATATCCCAAGAAATTTTTATGTGATTTTAAATTTCTAAAGCTAGATTATGAAACTATTTTAATTGAAATGCATCGAATTATAAAACTGACACCAAATTCTGTATCGCATTAAATCTAACGAAATCGGGTATGGCGTTACTTGAGCTAGACATTTTGCTGACAATGCAGTGGGGCCACCAAATATTAGTGTTGAATTTTGGATCTATGCGTGCTGAACATGACGTGTCCGCAACCGAAATTCTTAACGCCATTGGTTTTAATACAGTCCACATTTAGAGGCAATACAGAGCTCTGCACTAAATTTACATTAATATTTGGTGGCTTTACTGTCTACGTTGTCACAATATCTACGTTGTATACGAGTTGTCAACACGTCAACATAGAAAATAAAAAATGACGCGTAAATGCCCAACCCTGCTTATAGGTCTTAAGGCTTTTAAAGTTCAGTTAACACAAGAGCTCAAGCCCGTCGATCACAATAAACGTTGTATCTTCGCTGATTTGGTACTTCAACTACTTCAAATTATCCGGATTTTCATCGAACAATCATCTTGGGTGATAAGCCCCATTTTCACCTCGGCTACGTTAATAAGCAGAATTGGCGCTTTGGGTCTCAAAAATTCCAAGAATGATTGTTGAAAACCCTCTCCAACCTCAACGTGTCACTGTTTGGTGCGGTTTTTGGGCTGGCGGTGTGATTGGATTAGGCTGGTGCAACTGTTACGGTGAATGGATTGCACTACCGAGCTATGACTAATGATTTTTTATGGCCTCCAATTCCGGCCATATTGTTGTGCACGACGTTTATTTTCAACAAGACGGCTCTACGTGCCACCAAAGCAACCACACAAGCAACGAAACAATCGCAATTATGCAAGAAAAATTTCCTGACCGTGTTATTACCAGTCATGACCGTGTTAAGACGTGATTACAATTGGCCACCGAGATCTTGTGATTTAACACCTTTAGGCATTTTTCTTTAGGTCCATGTGAAAGAATCTATGCGAATGCTCCACAATCGATTCAAGAACTTAAAGATGAAATTCGTGAAGTTGTCGAGGACATACAGAAGCAAATGTGCGAATTGATCATGGAAAATTTCAAGAAAAGGATATGGGTGCTGCAAGCGCAGCCGTGGCGGCTGTTTGGCTGATATCGTTTTCAAATGTTCATGGCATACCTTTCTCTTTACAATGAAATAAACATTGATTGATTTCTCTTAAAAAATCTCGTTTTTTTAAATTATCAAAGTGCCACCTTTTATTGGAAAACCCTTTACATTTTTATGTGGGCTGAATCTTGCATATTGCTCGGATATATTAGACAATCTGTTATATCTATGTAATCAATAAGACTGAATATCTCCAATTTCTCAGTCGATCCAATAGACATGTCCACTGGTTCTAGTGTGCCTTGGACAAAACCTTATTTTCGCGAGATCTAACTGAATTATGATTTTCTTTTGTGTTGGATGGTTTTAGAAATTCTGTATCACCGATACATTTCAATCACCGATACAATTTTTGACAGATAGCTTGGAACAATTAAATATTGTATTTATGTATAGTAAAATTGTATAAATTGTGATGGACTTTAACAATTTTCACAGAATTTAGAAATTACGTTTCAAACGTAATCCTCAGTAAAATTTCTCTCAATTTCAGAGAATTTCCAATTTTCTATAGATGCTCACAAATTCTCGTCCACCTAATAGCTTAGACCAATTTCATTTAATCCATTTTAGTGCAGCTCAAAACCACTCTATCAATTTTATAGGAATAAGGAATTTCCCATGATTGAATGAGTCTGTGCATATTCGATTGATGTTTTATTTTTCACAGAAGTGAATTTTATAAACGAGTATAGGCTGTGTACGAATACTCAAGTTTTACTTGCAAATTAAGAGTATATTCATTTACTTTTCTAAAACTGAGAGTTAACTGATTGGTAAATAACTAAATATGTCACGTTAAGGTTAATCTATTTTTATTTATTTAGAGGTTGAGTGATTACAAAATAAAAAAAAATCTACTTCCACCACTGTAAATTATTTACCCGGGTTTACAGCTGAAAAAGTAAAATAATGTTCTTACATTAATGAATTTTGTAGCTTTGAATTTTGTAAAAAAATTGCCAGGCTGGTGAACAATATTCGAATGTTAGAGGAAAAACTGTTGCTGCTAATGTGGTGATCAGCAAAAACGATTGATTAAATATAAACGTAAACCAAGAACGGCAGGATTATATTATTATCTTACTTTATAATTTATATTTTTGCCCAACGAAAGCGCGATTTTATTTTAAAAAATAATTTTTGAAGTCGTACGGCTAGAAAAACAGCTACGCAAAACGACAAATCTCGCCGAATGTAGAGTTTCTCATATTTTATTCAAGTTGCTGATCACCGACACATAGTATGCAAAAATTCATTCTTTTTGGGAACATATGTATAATATTTAGGGGCACCAAGGAAACACCATAAGAGAAAATTGCGGACGTGATGGCTCACATAAATTCGTTCCCTAGAGTTGAATCCCAATATTATATGGCTTAAACTACTCCGCATTATTTGGAACCAAAAATGTACGAGCTGTATCGAGAATACACCAACGATCCGATACCTGTTAAGGAAAGTCGATATCGCCACATATTTTGCAAGAAATTTTATATTGGGTTTAATGGCGTAAAATCGGACAGATGTGGTCTATATGATAAAAACACCATAAATAGTATTTTCTGTTAACAATGTGCAGAACCGATACAATGGCACTAAGTTGGAAGGTTCATATAGCATATCTGTGCCAAGTTTAAACCAAATCGGAAAACTGAAATCTGAAATTTGAAGCATATAGGACAATAAGGGTAAAATCAGTGATTTGTACCTGAATGACATCATTTGGGGATCAGACCCCAGGAACTGCCAAAGGCTCTTCTGCATTGCCAAATAAAAGCAATGGGCTTTTGCAGCTTATAATCAAGGTGAAACTTCCTGGAGAGTTTACCATCTAGAATGACACCTAAATGCTTAACGTGCCCTGTCCTTTTGATCGCTTTACCAAAGAGAGTAGGAACAGGCCGATTAGCACTCTCCCTACGTCTCGTAAAGACAACCAGTTCTGCGTCAGATCAGATAAGACACATTTACCAGAAACAGTCAAAACGAGATCATCAGCGTAGCTTTACACGAAAAGCCTAGATTCCCGCAAATTAGCAAGTTGATCTTCGATAACCATAAGCCACACCAAGGGTGAGAGTACTTTGCCTTAGAGGCAGCTGTTGGCTACTTTGACGGATACTGATGAGCCATCCATCTCAGTTTCAATTATTCGAGACTTAAACATTGAATCGATGAATTTAACAATGGTCTGATCAATATTAAAATTAGTACACGCACTCTGGAGAACGAAGTGCTATCAAGTGCTCCCGTAATGTCCTGGAAGTTAACTACTAGAAACTCTTTGTAGTTAAGTGATCTGTCGATCATAGCTTCGAGCAGTTTCGCAGTAAAAAAGTAGAGGTCAGACTAATTGGCCTTAAAACTCGGGTACCTAGTCAGGTAACTCGGAGGTAACCACATCCGAATCAACAATGTCACACCCAAGAAAATGAACATACAATAGCAGCTCGCCGACTTTTCACCTAGTTTGCCGGAAGGGAGACGAAGAATATCGATTCTACACGTATCATTCTTAGCCAGAGTTTTGTTAAGTTTGGGGACAACAGATAAGTTGTCAATTTCTTAACAGAAGTTTTTCCTCGTTGTCCTGTGCGCTGATCTTTAGCTTTTTTTATGAGCCTTTTGAGCTAATAAAAATCGATTCCAATCGAAATGAGATTCAGGAAAAGTGCGCAAATCTAGTGGTGAAATGAGCTCAGCGGAGAAATTATCCCAATTCGTAAGTTTTCTTCCATGTCACTGTTCCGGGTGACCTGGAGCTATGCAATGCGCAGGTGGTATAGTGTACTTGTGTGAATGAGATGAATGGGTGGAATGAATGTTAGTGTGAATGTGGGTATTGTACCGTGGGCTCATTAGGGGCATTGAGTGCTGGAGTAAAATTTGCCCAATTTTAATTTTATTAATTTTAAGTTTCCTATTGTGATTTAGTTTAACCGGTGGTATTTTAAAGTTAATATTAAAAGAGATGCACCTATGATCAGAGATGAGAATATCATTCGTTACTCTACAATTTAGAATCAGGTCACCGATGGATATAAAGCACAAACTAATTTCAATCACTCCTTTTCGAACCGAGTTCACAAACGTTGACTCACAACCAACAATGAGAACCTCTAATTCAGAAGAGTAATTGAACAGTGAGGATCTTCTATTATTAGTATTCTAGTTGGCATCACAACCAATCACTAGAGGTAGTTTAATGACCCTACAGTGCTACATTCATTAATTAGAGCGGCATCAATAGCATTAGAAATATAAATGCAGGCTCTTCTAATACTCTGATTAGATTTAACATTAAATTTTCTAATTCGTAAATGTAATGGTGCAGTTCTGCGTAATCCCTTTCCGCAAGGTGTTCGCTAATGGTGGTAGTTATCTTGCCACCCTGTGTTTTTGAACAAATGGGTTAGGTTGCCCAAAAGGGCTTTTAGACAATGATTGGCTCATCCCAGAATCCGTGTATTTATAAATATTTTGAAACCATCATCTAAATTTATTTCAGGTAATCTGAAAAGAAGTCTTCTTATTCATTTTTTTCTTAAAACATTAATTCTTCGTAGTTCTTAAAACGTATTAAATCACGTCAATAAATATCATGTACACAGTAAAACTATTCTCTTCCCCCATCGAATCGATTAAATTCATCAGAGCTATTTAATCATCATTCCGCATGTATGTATATAGATTATATTTTCGTTGTTCATCTAACCTAATGACACACCTGCCAACATAATTATCTAGTACCTATCTAAGTCTATAACCTATAGTCTCTATATCTATGTAATGTTAAAAAAACACTTCCTTATCGATATAATAAAATCATTTACCTTATTTCACCTATAACTTCAATATGTATACCTGCGATATAGCCACATATACCCTATTATATATACTATATACTAGCGAAAACTAATAAAACTTTCTTCGCATAAAACCGAGAACCCAATAAATATATAGAAACATTTTTTTTTTATTATTAACCAAACTTCGAAACAACCCTTAAAATAATTATAATCATTTAATAACAGCAACAACAACAATTACACCACCAACTCAAATTTATTACACAACATAGACACACACACACACAAACTTTTAATTTTAGATTATAATAATCTATAATTAGTATCAAACATAAAACGAAAAATGATAAGAGAGGTATGTTTGTTAGGTTTATGTTAGTTATGCTGCTCAAAAAAAAAAAAGAAAAAAATCGTATCAAATGTTAGTGTTTTAGGGAGGAGGAACATATTCAGCAACAAACCGCACAAACAATATTAGAACTTAAATTAAAACTGATCAATTTTTTTTTATGTGCCACCACAATCGTATACATAATTTATGTACCCGCGTCTATTTTAGGTTAGATTATGTGAAGATATTGATGTATTTTACCAACAGAGTTTTGTAACTCGTTATAATAAGGTGACCGTCATGCCTATACGTGTTTATGTACGTATATTCATAAAAATTTGGTTTACGGCTTTCTATTATGAAATAACCAACCACTGATCTTTCATACATGTCAGAACCGTAGAACTTCCTTATACACAAAACAAAAGAAAAATATTTGTTTTCCCTTCGTATCGTATCGTATATACATACATACATGAAAAATATTTTTTTTTTTTTAAAGGATTGGTTTGAAAATTTTATTAGGTTTTGGCACGCTAACAGAGAATTGATGTTTTATGATGGTGGGTCGTGGTGGTGTTGTTTTACAATTTCATTATTATGGCTAAATGCGATTCTAAAGAAATTTGCAAATGTGTGGTTATATGGTAAAAATTATAAATCGTGTTTGGGTTCCATCAGAATATTGAAAATATTTGATTTGTCTGGTAGTTTATATACTAAAAATTGTAAATCAGAAGTAAAAATTGTAAAAGTTTGTATTATTATGCATAAACAGTGAAATTGCTCAAAGTGGATCCAATTTACTCTATTTACTAGATCTATCCAGTCGTTAGAGCCCAATAAACAAAATGCGATAAATTTAAGTTTGTGCTTTTGTCAGAGGACGCAATACTTTTAATAACGATATACTCGGTACCAATTTTGAAAGCAACCATATATGAAGAAAATGTATGACGTATAGATAACGTCTTTATTTTTATTGTGTTTGTGGAGATAAATGTCGATCCTTTCATACTGGGGTTCCACATATCACCGAAATCGACAATTCACTGAAAAAATACACATGGGTACTACTATATCGATTATAATGAATTAGAATTATTTGAAGGGAATGGGATTGGAAAATGATTTTTGGATAATGTTCTGGAATATGGTTATCTGGAACTGAGCCAGGCCAATCCTTGACCGATTATGATGGAACTGACAAAGTGAGATTGGAAAATGATTTTTGGATAGAATTCTGCAAAGTGGCTGGCTATATGGAACGGAACTAGGTCAATCTTTGACAAATTAACATGAAGCTTGACAAGTTCAATGGAAAATGTGATTGGAAAACTGTTTTTGGATAAAATTCTGGGATATGGCCATCTAAATGGAACTAGCCAATCATTGACCGATTATCATGAAACTTGATAAGGCCCATTCAAATTCTGTTTAAATAAATTACATTTACTTACATACTAGAACGAGCAATAGTTCTAGCACCAAGCTCTGAGGATCTTGATATCCAACTCATTACTCAAGGTCCATATTATAGTCTAACACATTGAATTTGGTCCAATTAAATATGCACTAAACTTCTAAATCGACTCTCTGAAACACCAGCAGATCAGTTGCTTTAATTGGCTGGAATGATTAACTCTATATCTAGGCTGAGGCAGTTTGACCATTAACCATTAACCATATAGGAGAAACAAAAGTGCTTTTTCGATGTTATTGTTTTCTCTAAGCCCGTATTGGTATTCAGAAAGTAAGTTATTTACATTTAAAAAGCTTACCACGCTTCTTTTCAACACATTTTCAAATATTTTCGAGAGTAGAGGCGGGAGTGAAATCGGGCGACATTTGTAAACACAAGCGATCTATCACTTTTTTTAAAAAATCGGAACAACTGCCGATTTTTTCAAGGATACCGGGAATGTGCCTGTTTCACCACTTAAATTAAAGATAAAGGATGGAACATCCACCAAAAAACATGCCAATTGCTTAACACTATTGGTTATTCCATCTATTCTAGGAGAAGATTTATGGGCGACAAATAAAAACTGTGTGATAACGAAGGAACCGCTGGAATGTCTTCTGTTATTGCTCATCATGAAGTGGTACACGAACATGACAACTACCCGCAGCATATTAATGTCGTTGAAGGAATTGATGTAGAAAACATCTGATTTGGGATGAGCAAGGTAGATTACGCCGTGTAATCAGATTGATCAAAACATTTTGCTATTACGGACAAAGTCAAGCATATGTGGTTTGAGGTTCCACGTGAAATTCTACAAACTTCCGATGTGACTTTGGCATTATTATTTCATTCAGAACGCATATAGCTATCGTATCCGCTTTTCTTCTTTTGCCTATTGCCAAATATTTTTGAATAAGTCGAAAACGGGTCAGCTTAAATACTTTGAGCAAACATTGATTTGGTTTAATCTCATACCAATTTATTGCGTGTTTAGAGTAGTATGAAATAGCTTAGTCAGGCCAATACTTTACTGCTGAATCGTGTCAATGAATTAGAGGCAAAATACGTTTCTGCGTAGTCTTTATTTTAGGTAAACATTAGACGTACCTGTGGAGGATGTGACAAAGACCTGTCTCTAGGGGCGGTTTTAATCATAGGCAAGCAATCAGCTTGTGGGCTCACGCTTTTCGTGGCCTTATTATTATTAAAATTAAAATTGGCTGGAACCCACGAGGATTCCGCACTCAATGCCACAAAGGCCCATGGTGCAAATGGTTCGTGGCCTTAATTCATAATTTAACTATTTGAACATTTCTTTTCATAATTTAGTTTGATTGGTTGTAGTATTCTGTTGGGCTTTGCAAACAAAATTTAGTAACTCCCTTTGTGTATGTTTAACAACTAAATTTCGATACCAAATTTTAGTCGACCTTATTACCCATCTTTGATAAGGTCGAATACACTGACAATTGTATGGCACTGATGCAAGATAAATGTATGTACGTTGTACTATAAGTGAGTGCTCGGAAATGAATAAAATTTGGAATCGCGCAATTTTAATATTTTTGTTTTTCATTTTCGCTAATGTATGTTGCTTATTCTGGCCTCTACTGCATTTAGATCACTATCATTTAATATTTACTCTAGGCTAAGTAGCACTTTGGGGTGAAACATAACTATATCTAGAATTAAAAGGTGTGCAGGTGAGCGATACTAAAACCTTTTTAAGCCAATTTTTTGGGTAGATTTCAATTTGAACGTAGAATAATGAACGAGGTCCCTTTTATTTTTATTTGTTTTGTTTCCATTTATGAAGACGTTTAATTTCAAAGAGGTTTAATATTTTATATAGGCTCCATACTTAAATTTTGTATTGTAACTATTGTATTAGTATGAAAAGCACAAGAATTTTTTTTTTTTGATGGAACGGTGGGATTTTTATGTACTAAAACCCGCAGTTATCTAAATAAACCAGAAATTAAAGTGCATTGAAGAAAACTCTATTAAATTATCACAATCCCATATTGTCCCCATAGTTTAGATTTAATTCACAAAATCATTCCAGGAAATGTATATATTATCGACGTTGTTTACGATGTCGACGTTGTCGACAGCTTTTCGATACGTAGATGTAGAAAATAATAGTTGACGGGTAAGCGCCCAACCCTAAATACTAGCGACCGTTGTGTAGAAAACTCTGACATTCGTTAATTGTGAACTAATAAAAAATGTGATAACACACATAACAAAAGACATCAGAACAACTCAGTTGACATTTTTATATGAATTGCATAATTTATCAATTACACAAAAACATACACGAAAATAATAGTTTTTGTGGTTAAAGGAATCATTTAGTATAAACTTCACAACAATAAGTTAACTGAATATCATACTCGGCCAGTCTTGGTGATCACTGTATAAGAACGGTTTTCGACGAGGCACCACAGTTTTTTAACATTTTGTGGCTTGGTATTATAACTTTGATATTTATAGATCAAACGTAAACATTAGGCAAAAATGTATATCTTACTAGTGCTAAGCGAAAAAAGTAGTACAGTATACCAGCTACATACTTCAATGCTTTTAATAATCTTTAATTACTAAGAATTCTCTGAACTGCTCAAAATCTAGTTTAAGAGCAATTATAGGGAATTGTTTTATCTAAACAAATACCTATCGCAATATAGCCACCATGATTACGCTCAAAATGTATAAGCGCGATGAGGCTGACAGATCTGGGGCGCCTGCAGCAGCGGGGGAAACCACTTGTGGTCTCCCGCCTGTTGTTGGTGACCCAGAAGTCTGCAGCATCCCGGAGGATACACAGAAGACACTATCCCTGGACTCGGAGATTTCGAGATCATTGGGACTAAGCTGGGCGCTCCTAACGGACGAATCGATGTCAGAGGAGTCTGACTCAACAGTGGTGGAGGGAAACAATAACTAATGCTTAAGATCCTTCAGATCAACATCCATCACTGTAAAGCCGCCTCGGCGGCCCTTCTTCTAAAAATGGAATCTGAGTCCATTGATGAGGTTCTGGTCCAGGAACCTTGGGTCAATGGTGACCGGATGCTTGGCCTCAGAACTCCCAAATATAAAATACTACATGCGAAAAATGAAGGTAAGATACGTTCTTGCATTCTCGCTAGAAATAATCTGAATATTTGTATACTACTGAATTACAGCAACGCTGATGTAGTGGTGACTAGCATCGAGATGGATGGGCAAAATCTTTGGCTAATATCGGCCTACCTACCATACGAGGAGGAAAATATACCACCAGGTAGGTTGGGCAGTGCAATAATGGAGGCTCGAAAACAAAGGTAGGAGTCATCATGGGTAGTGATGGGTAGTGATGCTAATGCGCATCACTCAATTTGGAGGAGTACAAACATAAACAGGCGAGGTGAGTTACTCCTTGATTTTATTTTAAGTACTAACTTAAATATATATAATATCGGGTGTAAGCCAACCTTCATTACTAAAAATAGACAGGAAGTGTTGGACATCACACTTATCTCGGTTTTTATTAAGGAGAGAGTATTGAACTGGAAAGTGTCCAAAGACCATTCCTTTTCTGACCATTGTTATCTCCAGTACGAAGTGGATACAAAATCCACTAGCATACCACCCTTCAGAAATAGGAGGAAAACTGATTGGGATTGTTTCAGAACCATTCTGGGTAACTTATTACCGGTATAGGTTCCAAACCCTCCTGCATCTACACAGGAGCTTGATGCTCTAGTAACCAAGCTATCTGATGCTTTTAACAAGGCCATGTTAGGTGCATGTCCTATCAGTAGGCCCTTGGGTAAATCTCGGCCACCCTGGTGGTCGGGAGAACTCCAAGGTACTCGTATGAAATGCAGGAGACTGTTCAAGAAAGCGAGGAACACAAATGCTGCTGCAGATTGGGACTGTTATAAAGAAGTCCAAAAAACCTATAAGTACGAGCTGAGAGCAGCCAAAACGAGGGCCTGGAAGCTCCATTGTGGCAATATACAGGAGTCCTCGGAGGCGGCCAGGCTACGCAAAGTACTATGTTCTAGTCCTTCCATCCCGAGTTATCTACAACGACCGGATGGTTCATGGAGTACATGTAGTGAGGAATCCCTGGAGCTATTACTAGAAACGCATTTCCCGGAGTGCTCGGTACTAGCTCCGGAGAGACCCATGATAAATAGGGGTATAGACTCCGTAAGTCATATAGTAAAAAGGCGGTATATCCTATGGGCAATAAACAGCTTTAAGCCATACAAGTCGGCAGGACCTGATGGCATTATCCCAGCGGATATCCAGCGAACTATTGACTTAACCCTACCCTGGCTGGAAGTTATCTTCAAAGGCAGCCTAGAACTTTGTCACATTCCTAGAAAGTGGACTGAAGTAAAAGTAATATTTATACCGAAGGCGGGAAAAAGTTCTCATTGCTATCCCAAAGACTTTAGGCCCATTAGCTTATCTTATTTTCTGTTGAAAATACTGGAAAGGTTAATAGAGGCTTACATTAGAGGCTCAATAAACCCGGGCGAGCTATCGAGATCACTGGGGGTAGACGGGTCACTCAGAGGCTGGATAAATCATATGCTTAGAAGCAGGATCGTGACAGCTTATCTGGGTGGGACGTCTGCCGGCAGATACGTGAGCAGAGGGAAACCTCAAGGTGGGGTTCTATCCCCCCCTTTTTTGGAACTTGGTCATAAATGACCTGTTACTAAACCTGGAAGGGCAAGGCTTCAAGGTGGTTGCTTACGCGGATGACGTTGCTATTGCGGTCTTCGGTAAATATCCTGGTACGCTGAGTGAGCGCATGCAGTGCGATTGAACGCAAACCCACAGAAAACGGAGCTGGTCCTCTTTACCAGGAAGCACAAACTTCCTCAGTGCGACCCGCCGACATTAAATGGTACTCGCTTGATCTTTACGGATAGAGCAAATACCTCGCACTACTTTTGGACAGCAAGCTAAGCTGGAAACCAAACATCGTAGAGAGAGTAAAGAAAGCTACTATAGCGCTCTACTCCTGCAAAAATGCCATTGGAAAGAGATGGGGTATGGAGCCCCACATAGTACACTGGCTCTACGTCTCAGTGGTCAAACCTATACTGCTGTATTGGGTTGTCGTCTGGTGGCCAGTGTTAAAATTATGGCCAACCTTAAACTATTGATGAAAGTCCAAAGAACGGGCTGCTTGTGTATAAGTGGGGCTCTCAGGAGCACACCTACTCAAGCTCTGGAGATTCTCTTTCATCTTACTCCCTTGGATATTGCGGCCGAGCAGCTTGCATCTTGCACAGCCATTCGGCTCAAATCCATATCTATGTGGACCTGTAATAATGCAGGGCACTCATCTATCCTATGCAACAGGGGTATTTCGGAAGCTACCGACTACGCTATCCCTTTGCCATCTGTTGAGAATAAATTCCAAACTGAGTTTCCCACCAGAGAGGACTGGGTGAACGAAACGGTTATGTACAATGAGGCGCTAAGCTTCTTCACGGATGGCTCAAAAAGGGATCGTGGGGTTGGCTGCGGAGTATTCTGTGAGGCACTAAGGGTTAACCTCTCGTTGCAAGCTGAACTGACCCCGATAATGGAAGTCATGGACTGGTTGAAGTATAATGTAATATCTACGAGGGATTTTTACAGACAGCCTGGCTGCTATTTAAACGCTACAATCATACTCCCTGTCGTAGAAGGTAGCTTAAAACTGTCTGGCATCTTTAAACGATATGGCTGATCAGTTCAACATCCGCTTGACGAAGGTGCCAGGGCATTTCAATATCGCAGGGAATGAAATGGCAGATGAGTTGGCCCGTAAAGGTACAGCACGCCTAATAACCCAAAGCAGGCGGGATATAAAGATACCGCTTCATGTAAACTGCTGCTTCAGGAAGAAGCCATAAAAGAAACGAACGTCAGATGGTCTAAAGCCAGTTCGTGTTTAACAACCAGGCAGATCTGGCCTGGACTTGACCGGTCCAGATCAGGCCAACTGATACCGCTTCGACGGCGACATATTGGTATGGTCGTGGGAGCTATAACGGGACATTGTCTCATTGGGATACATGCGAGCAGAGGGCGATTTCTGCCGCAGCTGTAGTGATGAGGAGGAGGAGGCTCCATCTGCTCTGCACCTGCCCTAGTCTAGCAGAACAAAATTTATAGGAACTTCCCCTTTGATGACCTCTCGGATCTTAGTAAAATCGAGATCCGGGACTTTAAACGCTTCTTGGTAAGCTAAGGATGGTTTAGCGAGTGAAGAGGAGGAAACTCGAATGTGGTACAGCTACGGACCACTTTTGTGACTATGCTAGTCCTTTAGGATAGCCACCCTTACCTATAACCTAACCTAACCTAGCCACCATGAGCTACGCCTTAAAGGTATCTCGGTATTTTTTAAAACTCTTCCTGACAACATAAGAGTAAAAAGTTCATCCCAGATTTTTAAAAAAATTTATTTTATTCAGTTTGTTAATCCCAGGATTTTTTACATTTATGCTAATCCCAGGTAACAAAATACTCATCTCAGACTTTTTTAGTACGTAAAATGTATTTGGTTCAATAGAATCAAAATTGTTGTGCCCAAGTCGTTGAAGGGACGGCTATTTTCTCATAACGATTGAAATTTGAACATCGCCAGCGTTTATAATTTTTTTTGTCATTTGGGATTGCCGCTATATGAAATGTTCGTCTTTGCGAATTTTTCAATTTAAAATAATGGAAGACAAAATCGTACATTAAATCTTTTGCGTATATATAGATGACAATTAGCTCATTGCAATTGAATATATGCAACGAAATTTATAACTTTTTAAAAATTATCAGTTCTGGCACAGTGGTGGCCAATAAGGTCCTAATATCAATGGTTTTTCGTATAAAACGAAAGTTCGATTACGTAGGCAACGGTCGACATATTATATAAATAGCCTCTCTACAAAAGCTTAGCCACACGATTTTTTCTGGTTTTAATTATGGACCGGCAATCCTAACGTTCTAAAAATTATCAAACCTGGCATAGCGGTGCGATCAACAGGGTTCGAAACTGAATCGCTATGAAAAAATAGCCATCCCTACAAAAGCTTGCCCAGTTGGTTTCAAGAGTTCGTAAGGGTTACCCATTGAATTATGTAGTGGCAATTTCAACTGTCAAAAAATTATAAGCGCTGGCAATATGGTGCCAACATAGTTGGAAGAATTTTTAGTCTATAAAGGTCCAAATAAATTTTACATAATAAAAAGTCTGGGATGAGTATTTTAGTACCAACTGTATATTTTTTAAATAACGAAAAACTTTGCGAATCAACTGTATAAATTATATATTTTTAAAAGGTCTAGGATAAGATTTTTACGCTTGTGTTGTCTGAGGTATTATTAATAAATCTTGGCAAGAAAGATAATTCATGGCGGTCCTTAAGCGAACACAAACTATATTAAATTGCAACGGTATACCGGTAAATACAATTCATGGCTTAATATCATTTAAACCTGTTTCACCTGCATCTAAAATTGCAAAAGGTATAATAGATATTCTTTTGCACAAACTATTCAAAACTACATATAAACCATACATTCTAAACAGAACATAAACTATTTAAAATTTATGGTGATTTCTAAATATTCGTACAAAACCCATTAGTTACATATGTGTTACGGCCCATTAAAACTTTATATGTTTGCATGTATGAATTCCGAATAAATAAATTTTTAGAATTTTTTTTTATTATTAGAGAAAAAAAATGTTTGTGCATATCCGCAGTGACGGCGAACCTTACGTGCTAATAAATGTATAAGACTTATTCTGTAATACTGCAAACTGTTGTTAAAACCAATTACTAATTCATGTTAATGGGACGCATGCAGCGTATAAAATCAAATCTGGCTACTCTATTAAAAATATCAAAGCTTCAAATAAGAGATCTCTCGCGTGCCACAAAAGTTACAGTTGACACGAGTGCTATAGGTTCGCCATCGCTGCAGCGATATACCAACAATTATATTTGTCACCAAGTATAAAATTTACAGTCATCACCATAAAGCTTTTCATATATTATGAATATAACATACGCGGAAAGAGCTTTCGACCTATGTATACATCTATACAAGAGTATCAACATAATTTGATTGATTTTCTATATTTGTGTATGATACGAGTACGAAAGGATATCATGCAAATGTTATCATCATTCAACCGTATTGCAAATTTTTGTTTGTTTGTTTGCTTATTTGTTATCATTTCACAATATAAAATTGCATATTTGGTGCTGCATCTTGATACTTATAAATGTATGTATCTCTGTATGTATGTATGTAAGTCTGAGATGTGAAAAATATATAATCATTAGTGTTATAGATAGATGTATGTATGTATTATAAATATATATACAGCAATGAAATTGAATAATCTATCTTCATTTGTAATGCACATATATAAGATAAAATGTTTGTATCTGGGATATGTATATACGAGTACCAAAAGAACGGATTCCTCTTATACATGGATAAAATGTTTTTTCTTCCAATTTTATTTGAAATTTTTTTTTGGATAAAAGAAATTGATAAAATTTATATTTAGAACATTCGGAGCTTCTTCGTCTTATTTTCCATCTAAAAAAAAAAAAAAATCTTTTTGTTATCAAAAAAAAAATCTTTCTTACATTTTTTTTTATTCTCCGAATGCAATTCAATAGAAATTATTTTGTGTCTTAGGAAAAGACTGATAAGGAAACTGAAATAAAAATAACTGGAAAATTATATATTCCTTTTTTATTCACTTTGTTTCGATATAGATACGTACATGTATGTATACATAAGTGTTTCAAATTTGATTTAAAGAAGATGGATTCATTTAAAATTTATTGAATATCGATGTGTAGTTCATCGTCTTATATGTATATCTATATTCCGTATTGAATTGGGGGAGTTTTCCATTTCGATAATGCCTGTTGTTTGTGAATTTGAAATGATGCATTTGGGATTAATTTGCACAAACGGTATTATGCATAAATATATGTATATATAGCTATGCCAGTAATTAGGAATGTTACTTGAGTGGATTAAGAGCTTTATTGGCTGTTTTAATTTAAGTTCATTAAACCACCCGTTATGACCACCCTCGTTAGCACAGTAAGTATAGCGTGTTTGCTTTGTTATTCAAGGGTCTCGGGTTCGTTTCCCGGTGGTGACCAAAAAATCACGGTTGGGTGTTTTTTATGTGTAAGTATATTTGTTTGTCCGGGTATTGTACCGTGGCCCCGTTAGTGGCATTGAGTGGTGGAGTAATCCGCCCAAAAAAAAAAACCGTTCACATTCACTTTGAAAGTTGATGAAAAGTTATATTTCAGCAGAAATTTAATAAGATTGAAAATTTTTTGGAAATACTCTAACCGATTCATCGGCGGGTAGGTGCGAAATAAAATACCACCCGCCAACCAAAACTAGTGAACAAGAAGTCCAAGCACGACGGACTCACATTGGGCAGCTTCTTGGTCAGCGTCTGCCCTCTAAATTAGGAGCGGCTGTTATTAATACCTGGCAGTAGGTTTAAAATGCTAGAGGAAGGCTACTCGACAAAAAACCAGCATGGGTGATAAAGAAAAGAGAAAAACTTACGGTGCAGGGATCCCGAACCCCACTACCGGCGACATGGTGGAGTATGGACGCGGGCTCCCAGCCATCGATATCCAGTAACCTCTATGATTTGTCAAATAATGATACAAACGTAGTTCCAAAGTACCGCAATCACCAATATCCTCAGTTAGTAGCCATGAAAAGGAAAACGAAGAACTTCGTAGACAATTAAGTAAAATAGAAAAGATCACATCTCAACTTAGTATAGAAATTATCATACTTAACAATGAAAATGGAAAGAAATACAGGACCAAGCTACACCACAATTTTTCACTGATGAAGATGAATTACGAGTCAAAACAGACTGGATCCTTTAAAAAAACAGAAGGAAAAGACAAAAATGACCGATTGATACAAGTGATGGCTATAGAGATCTTCATCCTACTTGTAAAATAGAGGATATAATAGACGATTTAAAGGGCAAGGGGTTGTAGATAGAAAACACTATCTAGAGGGCTCCTATTATTCATTTTATTTTAATAATTATTGATGTAACTTTTAATAAAAAAGAAAGAGTAGAAAACGTCTTTACCATTAAAGCTATTCTCAATATGAGGATTAGAATTGAAGCATTAAGAAAGATATAAAAGATAAAGAATACCTTTAATACCCCAATGTAAAAAGTGCAAAGGCTTTAACCATACTCAGAAATATTGTAACAAAGAGATGTGTAAAATGCTCCGGAAGACATCTAGCACAAGCCTGCCAACTGGGGAAAACTACCACCCCTAAATGTGTAAACTGCAAAGAAGTTACTACATGATACGAGATAGCTAAAGAACTGCAAAAACTGCAGAGAAATAGAAAAACTCAGTTTAAGCAAAACCGTGAAAATTCAGAGAAAGCGAACCAACAATCCTTTGCAGCAGCGGGCCCAAAGACATACTCGCAAATTGTTTAGCAGCAACAAGAGCCGATCAATACTAATGAAAATCAAGAAACTCCAATTCTTGGAAAAATACTAAGAAGTATAGAAGCTTTAAACATGCCCATAGCGAAATCTGAAAGGAGCATATAGAAGCCGCATATAAACGGCTAAATAAGCAAGAAGCAGTGAATGAATTCAGTCTATGATCAGCAAAACAATAAGAATTGCCAACTGGAATGCAAAGGGGCTACTGCCCTAAATTCCAGAGCTAGAAATTTTCTTACACATGGAAAAGATAGACATATGCCTAATATCAGAATCCCTTCAATTCTAAGAATACATACTGAGGATCGAGACTATCAACACGTAAAGGTAAAGACCTGTTTGCAGCAGGGCAAGAATTAAACTGTAAATTTTATCCTGGGATTACACCAACATATTTGCCAACCGATCAAAACAAAATACCAGACTTAATAGACTTCTTTGTAATAAAAGAAAGAAAACTTGCCTAGATTACCAAGCAATAAAACAAATTGATTGAGATTACTAAAAACTAAAGTTCGCAAAAAAATCACCTGGTTACGTCCTAATTTCAGGAAAAATAGTTAAAGAACTCCCCAAAGAGGGTTTACGAAAACTGCTCCAAGTAATAAACGCGGCGTTTCGACTGAAATACGTTCCATACCAGTGGAAGGTGGCAGAGGTGATTATGATTCCAAAACCTAATAAACCTCCTAACTTCAAAACCTCGTATAAACCAATTTCGCTACTTCCTGCAATTTCAAAATTGTTCGAAAAGCTATTGCTTAAATGGTGCAAATCAGTAACAGAAGAAAGAAAATTTGTTCCTTTACATCAATTTGGCTTTATAGAGATGCACTCTACTATAGACCAAGTGCATAAAATTACCGACTTAATTGAAACTACACTGGAAAAGAAGAAAATATGTTCCAGTGTCTTCTTGGACGTAGCACAAGCCATTGACAAAGTATGCCACCGAGGTCTTTAGTATAAAGTACACCGAGATCTGCAAAAGCAATTTTACCAGATATTAAAATCTTATCTATAGCTGATCGATACTTAACGTTAAATTTTGAAGATGAGTACTCTGATTTAAAACAAATATCGGCTGGAGTTCCACAAGAAAGCGTCTTGGAACCAATATTGTAGTTACTTTATGAGAGATTTATACCAAATACAAAAGGAACAAGCATTGCAACATTTGCGGATGATACTGGAATCCTAGCAATTGGCGATAGCATAGAAGAGTCAACTGGTAAATTACAAAATGCCCCTAATGAAAAATGTAGCTGGACAAGGAAATGGCGCATTCATCTCAATGAAACGATATCTATACACGTCAACTTCACTAACAAAAAAGTTAATTTCATACCAATCCATCCGAACTTACAGCAAATCCCGCATGCAAATACATCCAAATACTTAGGCACTACACTTGATGCTAAACTCAAGTGGATAGAACACGCGAAAAAGAAACAAAGAGACACATAAAGGAGACACTAAACATCAAATACAGGAAAATGTACTGGCTCTTAGGTAGAAAATCCGAGGTAACAGTACCTAATAAACAAATACATATTATATCGGTAGATACTTAAACCTATATGGACATATGGTATACAATTGTGGGGTTGTATACCAAGAAGAGCAACGTTGATATAACTCAAATCTATCAAAACAAAATTTTACGTGACATGCATTGTGAACGCTCCATGGTATACATTAGAAACGACAACCTTCATAAGAATCTAAAGGTGGAGTACGTTACCGAAGAAATCAAGAACCATGCAATGCGCCGTATGCTGATCAACACAGACCCATTCAGACGCGCTTCGAACGACACAATAGTTAACACATTTACTATATAGATAAGTTACCTGATGACTTAATTCCTATAGTTCAGTTGTAAAAGATACTAAATAAAAAAAAACCTGTCTAATACGAACTGCTTAACTATGTATAAAATGACAAGATTGACGCAAATAGAAACAAAGGACAACATAAATACGCGTTTAGAATTAGAGACAAAGGTCTCTGCTTCCACTCACATCTGGCGCCTATAATATTGATTTGTCTTACATTATCAATTTCTAAGCATGCTCCAAGAAGCCTAAATCCAAATTTTTAATGGTTATGTAGAACAGTACATAACATGCCTTACAAAGAGATGAACAGGGTTTAAACGGAGAGTAGAATAGTGGCACTAATAATTATGTTGACATTTTGAATGGTTATGGGTTGATCTAAACTGAAAGATCAATCGCCAACAACAAAATCGTTGATTTATGCTTATGGAGGTTTTATTTCCCTCTTAATAAGGAAGTGTGCATAATGCATATAGCAACCAATCACGATAATTTGTTTACCATTCCCCTTTTTTAAATCACGATGGATTGAGATGGGACCCAGGCAAGGCCTATATCAATTACCACAACCTCTAACATCGCTTATCATTTAGTTACAGATCGGTATGCTTGGCCAGGTTTCCCTGTTTCCATCCCTGCCGCGTGGAGGCGCATACACGCCTACCATTACTAGACATATTTGAATACAATTTAATTATTTATTACTCGCATATTACTCGCATAATAATATGACATATTTTTGTTTAAAGAGGTAAGGTCGTTTGACGTCATCAAAGCTAGTTTACTTGCTGGCCACTCCAACACTTATGTCAATGCGAGGTTGATCTTTTATAACTTGAGCAACCTCATGTCCATAGAGGATCTAATTGTCTAATTGTGCACATACACATAGGATACTGGAATCTGCCAGTTGAGCCCACGGCCATAACCGTATGTTACTCTACTGCTTCTTCAGTGATCTCAATTTGGTATTATGCCGCGGCCAAGATGGGAACTGCATCAGTTGATACCGTTTTGTACGCTCTGCTGATTCCCAGTAAGACACTTCTTTTAGCACTGATTAGTGTTCACCGATGTTTTATTCTGTTAGCCCATCCAGCGCATGCGTAAGTCATTGAGGGTACCTTGCCAGAGGTCACATCGTGCTTATGGTCAGTTGCGATTTTTCTTGAATACTTGGTTTAGAGTTTTGGTCCGACCTTTGCATACCATAACATTACCTTATCGGCCACGAATGCTACCTCTTGGACTTCGTGATTCATACGACTTTTGAAGACAATATTCCATAGATGTTGGCCTAGAGTGGAGCCTAGTGGGCTCTCCTTATTGACACTTGGTCACCACAAATTATCAAACGTAGCTCGTATACATTACATCTAGAAAAACTCCTAGATTATATTTTTGGGCTGATTCTTTTACAATGCTGATCATTTTAACCATTGCATCCTCAGTCGATATATTTTCTCTGAAACCAAACTGTTTATCATTGTAATTACCACTCTTTTGGAATATGTTCAAAAATCTGCCGGTACAATTAATTTTTCAAGTATTTTACCTAAGACAGGCAACAGGATGATCGGCCTATATGCCTCGGATCGGTTTGACACCTATCACCACTTTTCCACTCATTTGCCATTTTTCCAAGCTTTGGGAAAAACTCTTAATGAGTTATGCGATACTTTGCATTATAATAGGCCAAGTACGTTGTATCACTTCCACCTCGATGTTGTCTAGAACTGGCGATTTGATTTTCAAATACATGTTCGCCAAAGTGGCCTCTTTATCACATTGCGCTAATGTGGTACAATATTACGATGGGCGCGGATTGCTTTTTGCACATCCGAGTCACTTTCCTCACAGTCATCCGGTAGCAAGATATCGAGTAAGCATTTTGTGCTGTCCTCCCAACATATTTTTGATTGTCCACCACCGCTTACCAAGCAACTTAGTACCTCATTAGTTTTCTATTTTAATCTACCGTTCAGCAGAATATAATCTCGATCTTAGTAAGATCGATGTCAAGGGCCTACAACGCTTCTTGGTAAGCCCAGGATGGTTCGATGAGTGAAAAGGAAGTAACTTAAATGTGGTACAACTACAGACCAAATTGTGTCTATGTTAGTCCATTAGGACGGCCACCCTAACCTAAACTAATCTATTAAATGGAGTATTAATTTAGCGAAGGACAAATTGTTCGAACGAAGGACGAGGTCCTTTCGAAAGCCGGACGTCTGACAATCTTATAATAGAGACGTGTCCCGTTGTGATTTTCACCCGAACACTGGCAAGTAGCAACCACCCCAGCTATGAATCAACAGTTTTTGTAATGCCTTTAATTGCACCGGTATTCTTCAATTGTGTAATAGAAATTGCCGAACTTCGCCCTAAAAATTTTTAAAGGAAACCTTCTTCGCAATTTCATCAGATTAGTTTATACACTCCACGAGCAGTCCGTTTGGTGTAAGTTGATGAAAAAAATTGTTCATAAAAAATACAATACAATTATTCACTTAAGGTTTAACTTTTCATAAAATATTAGATTTGAAATCTTAACTTATAACTTTCCAAGAGTTATTTATGATTATGAAGGTCGATCTAAAAGCACTATAGTCGATTAAAAACAATGTCTTGTATTACATGTATAAACACATTTTTAGTCTTACACATACGAGTATAATCTAATAAACATTCTAATTCCCTAAATTCCAACCGCATACTCGAATGTATAGGTATACACTACACATACATAAAAAACCATAAATACATCAATTACACCTTTTGATTTATTGTTGCTAATTTAATTATTTCGGCTTGGATTGGTGCGGTTTTTGGTTTTAATCAATTTTGGTATGCGATGCAATATTTATCTAGACACTATGGTGATAATTAGATAAGTTTTTTTATTAAATTATTTAATTACCTGTATATGTATGTATGTATATGTCTTTACAAGATTTTATTTTTCTTCAGTAGCAACTGCAAAAACACAGTAAAATCCTAATGTATGTATATACGAGTATATGTATATACTGTACACAAGACGTGAAAATACAAGTAATATACGATAACTTCATTTCCAAACAAGAACGTCCCCAATGGTTATAGGTATAACCGTGTATAGAGATAGAAATAAGAAAAGAAAATTATTACTTTCTTCTGTTTTATTTTCATTTATTTTTCCGCCGTGCTTTGTTTATATTTTCATTTTCCATCCATTCAACATTTTTGTGCTGCTGTGTTGTACATAATACTGTATTGTGTTATACCTTTGGTATATAGAGTACATGTATGTATATAGGTATATTCCCACTTTGAGTAATGAAACATATGGATATTATATGAAACAAATAAATGATTTCAAGGATAAGACGAACGTACAAATATCATAATATAATAATATAAAAAAGGAAGAAAATAAAAGTGTATAGTGTGCAGGTATTGAATCATGAAAAATTAAAAGACTCCCCAAACACAATCCTATACCGTATATATTGTTCTAGGTACACACGGTTGTTTGCAGTTTTTTTTTCTTGTTACATTTTCTTCAATTTTCTAATAAATGTCGGTATATATGTACATAAGAAACAAGCTCTACTTGTTTCCTATATGTATACATACATACATACCTAACAAGAAGCCCCTTTCCCACATATCTATAATGACATTCTCTGTAGAGCACATGAACAGCAGTAAACAGAAGTACGAGTATCTAATGTAATTTTCGATTTTGTTTTCCTCACCTTTAAGCAACATTCTCTATAATAAATAAAATAAGCGTAAGAAGTAAATCTTAACTATATATATAGCAGGAAATGCGGATATTGTCTTGTGTATTTTATAATACTGGATTTAGAATTGTTGCTATGCTTTTAACAAATCTTCTATATTTCTACATTTGTTCAACGTGTATACCAAACCATTTTTAATTTTACCATACTGAGGAATAGGGACAAACGCAAATTGAACGGCACCACTAAAAACAAAATCCTATTTAGAATATCAGTCTTCTATAAATTTCACAAAATCTTAACGTTTTATAAATATATGGGCCATCATTATAGGTTTGTCGTTGTGTGGCTAAACGTTTGTATACCAAATTTTCATAATAACTGTGTTTGTAGAACACAATGTGCCTATGCATCACATTTTCCAAACCGGTTGCCAACTATTTCTTATATGAACTCAAGAGTACGGAGATATTCAAAGGAAAATGTAAAATTGCTGTGGATTTTACTGAAAAAGTACTAATCTCTCAATTTGGTTCAATCAACAATTTATCAACTGTAGGTATCCTTCTAGACCACAAAACTTAAACAACACTTTAAATCTTAAAACGATTGTGTTAGAGTTTTAGGCAGGGATGAGTATTTACGAGTCATCTACTATTTTCTACTACCCTTAAACATAATTCGAACAAAACGTCGATAATATGTAGACGATAGAGCGAATTATAGTTCTAAATTATGGTGGCCAGATTTTTGAAGTTTTAATGTAATTTACCAAGCCCCGCTTGATATGGAATTGTTAGATAATCGTCAAACCATTTTTCTGGAAAAGCAAGAAAAAAATTCTATCGGCGAATTTCGCGTTATAGTCGTGTGAGGTCATCAGGGATGGGCATTTACGCGTCATCTGTTATTTTCTACGTCTATTTGTCGACAACCTGCAGTGGACAACGTCAACAAACAAAGACAACGTCGATAATGTAGACAATTCGTGGAATAATTTTTTGAAGTAGTTCTGAACTTTTGTCCTAAGGTGTTCAAATTTTTTTAGGATCAATGCGATACGGGTGTTGATTATTTAATAGAATTTTCTTCATTAAGGTTTATAGATCAAAATTTATTCTTTTTCCCAGTTAGTGAAGCGGAAATAATGGCTGCTGTTAATGCCTTAAAATCTAGCAACTCCTGTGGTATTGATGGGATATCAAGCAAATTGGTTAAACTTATTATTTCTAATATTTGCCATATTCTGGTATTTATTTTTAATATGTGTTTTTCAGAGGGGGTTTTCCCTGATAAATTAAAATTCGGCATTGTTAAGCCTCTCTTTAAGAAAGATTCACGAAATGACCCGAATAATTATCGTCCGATCACATTACTAAACACATTTTCGAAAATCTTTGAGAAAATTATCAAATATAGATTGTTTAATTACCTTGATAAAATACACTTCCTGGACAAGAGGCAGTTTGGCTTTGTAGAAAATTCGTCAACTGAGAAAGCCCTAACATCTTTCTTAACACCGCTGCTGCAAGGCCTAAATAATAACTGCAAAGTTTCTGCTGTTTTCATTGACTTCACCAAAGCTTTTGATACAGTAAATCATGAGGTATTATTGGCTAAGTTATCGTATGTCGGTGTCAGAGGTGTTGCACTTTCTCTTTTTAGATCATATCTTCAAAATCGGGTACAAAGTGTAATTATTAATAATACATATAGTGATGAAAAAATTGTGAACGTCGGGGTTCCACAAGGATCTGTTTTGGGCCCGCTGTTGTTTATTATCTACTGTAACTCGATTGTTGATCTTAGAGTAAATGGTGATATCATCGCGTTTGCGGATGATATGGCGTTTCTGTACACTACGAGTAATGATGTGGCTACGTTGGAAGAGAAAACTAATGAGGATATGTGCTTGCTGAAAAAATGGTGTTATGTGCATGAGATGATTCTTAGCGCTAAGTCCAAATTGATGTCTTTCAGTGTTGGAGGTACTATCCGAGACTCTCAACCATTGGTTTATCATTCTCTGGTTTGTAATCGGTCTGGGTGTAATGATCTTTGCGTGCGTATTGAAACTGTGGAGTCCTTTAAATACCTAGGGGTGATGCTCGATGCACAACTAAATTTTAAAGAACATGTGAGCATTTTAAAAAAGAAACTGTGCCTGGTATTAAGATCCTTTTATTTTTTGCGTAAAATATGTAGCCGGGATTTTTTGAAATGTCTTTATTTTGCAATATTTGATTCCCACCTTCAATATGGTTTAATATGTTGGGGTGGAATTTTTTTGACCAATATCAAACCTTTGATGATCATCCAAAAAGCTGTTTTGAGGTCCATAAATTATTTACCCAGGACATCACCATATCGTTTCCCATTTTTGTAAATAATAAGATACTGCCTTTGCGTCATCTGTATATTTACAAAGTACTTAAAATGCATTATATTAGGAGCGGAAATCGTTTTCGTGGTGTGAATATTAGTGGACCATATATGTTACGGAACAAATCTAGGGTCTGGGTGCCTCGTCCCAACAAAGAACATTTCAAAAGAAATTTTTTGTACATCACACCGAAGCTAGTTAGTCAATTACCAATGGGCATTTTAAACGCAGTTACGCTGACTGAATTTTGTAGGCTGTTAAAAGAATGGCTCTTTACAGTCATTGATGTTGAGAGTCTGTTTAAAACGATTATGTAGCTTTGTTAAAAATTTTGTTTTTTTTAATTATATGCTTAATTGAGCTATTTTACTCATATTTCTATCATGTTGTTGTATGTTGTGTGTAATTCATATTTACTTTTATATGATTTTTATTTTTATAGTTAATTTTTATTTTATTTTATTTTTTTTTATTTAATGTGTTTATTTTATTTTATAAAATAAAATTTTATTTTGCTTTTTGATTTTATTTTTATTTTGTCTAATTCTATTTTTATTTTTATTTTTAGTCTTATTTCTATTTTTTTTGTAACTTTATATGTATGAATCGTGGCTCCGTGAAATTTTTTTAAAAAAATTAGGAGTTCACTAATAAAAGAAAAAAAAAAAAATTTATTAAGTTTGCCCAAAACAACGATATAAAGCGGTAAAAAGAAGGTTTCAGCATAAAAAAACAACTCCCAAAATATGGCACAACCATGATAAAAATCTTTACATTAAGATTATATCTTTCATTAAAAATAATCGAGGGATATCTGACTATGACCGTGCCATAAAATTAAGTACATCCCATTCTATGGTAAGGCAAATACAACCTCGGGAATACAACCGGTATTAAAAAGCGATTCTATTAAAAAACCGATTTTATTAAAAAGCCAACTCGATCAGATAATCAGAACTTGTCCGCTAAACGTACTAGACTACTCTATGATCAAGTTTTGACAAAATTTAGTGAAATTTGATTTGAAATAGATTAGCAGATCAAAAATTGTATATTTTGCCAAAAATAGTAGCATATGAAGCTAGATAAATTTGTAAAAAGTCTTGTGATGGCAATGGATTTGCAGTTGTGGAATCAAAAGCCATGCAAGAGAGTGATAGTTTTAGGATCATTTATGCCATGGGCAGCATTTCATTCGAGACCGTTTTTAGTTTGCAGGATACAAATATTTAGCAAAAAACTGACATATTTAATCAGATATTACGTGCCCCTCAGGTACCATTCTTATAGTTACTTAGGGAATGCAGTGACAAGAAAGCAAACCCCCCACGTTGCGAGAGGACCAGCAACGTTGGAGGCCCGTGGTGGTCCTTATGGTTGTACTCATTAGCAGTCCATGGGACTTAAACCAGAGTAGGCAGTATTTTAATATGGAAAGTTAAAATTAAAAATGAGAAATACAATCGATACATCGCAGTATCAAAATTGTGCCAAAGAATTGATGGCGGATAATAAACCCACAGTTCATTCGAAAAAAAAATTCTAGAGCCTATCATATATTTAAAAAAAAAATTTGTCTGATTACGAAATTATTTTTCGCACCAAATTTTAATCGACCTTTCCACGTACTCATATAAAAACACACGAAAAATTGTCTTGCAGCAAAGCTAGACAATTTTTCGTGTATTTTACTATGTGAGTGCTTGGGAAAGTGGGCTAAAAATTTAATTTTTTTTATAAATTTTCATTTGTTATAATTTAACAAGACTAATAATTGCTTGATGTGGATGGATTTATGTTTTTGTAAAAACAATTTTTCTTGGTTAGTGAAATCAAACTTATGGGTACTAAATGAACGATTATCTTGCCCAATCCCCAATATGACGGGCCGAATCTGATAAAAAAAAATTTGTGAATAATTTTTTTTAACATTTTGTTTGATTAAAAATTTAATTTAAAAAATAATAATTTGTAGAGTTAAAAGGAGATTTTTTATTTTTTGCAGCTGCCTATGCTTTTAACCGCCACTGGAGCCATGTCTTTGTCACATCTTAAACAGTAACGTTAAAAGAATAAATACAGAAATGTATTTTGCCTCTAATTCGTTCACACGATTCAGCAATAAAGTTTAGGCCCGATTAAACTAGTTCACACTACTCTAAAGACGCAATAAATTGGTATGAGACTAATCCAAATCAATGTTATCTTAAAGAATCTAGGGCGGCCGGTTCTCCGACCAATTTAATTTAAATCATTCTTAAAGTTTCTTCTTACGGCTTAATGGAATCACCCTTTTACAAAATAAAACTGGGAACCGACACATTTTATTTCAAATCGCTAATCTATCGTAGGTTGTTGACATTGACTTAATCGTCGACGTCAACAAAAAATACCGTCAAGTAATCTACGTAATAATTTACGTGTCGACAACCGTGTAGATTATACGGCGTTATCTATACCTCGCACATTCCTGGAGATCATACTAGATATGGATTACCAAACCTCGGCTTGATATGGAATTTTTATGTAATGGCTTTATGTTAAATTATATATTTTGAGTGAATTTGCAAAAGTGAAATATTAGGTAGTGTGAATCTGAGCTAAAATCTGTATTTGTTTTAGATTAATTACACGAGTGACAATAAAGTAACCTTTTAAAGTAGATTTGTACAAAACTAGAGTGATTCGAAAATATTTTTTTGTTATATTTGATTGCGATTGAGCAGACTTCAAACCATGTATTTTGAGTGGAACTTTTTTAGTTAAATTCGGGGTACATTTTGAACTAGGAAGTTGAGTAAAATTTTAAGTTATTATTTGAGTGCAATTTAAATTATAAATATTTACTCATATTTGGGTTTGCATAAACATCGAAGTATATATATTTTGAGTGGATCTGCTTAAGTTAAATTCCAGAATAGAATTCTAGTATGTGTAAGAGGCCAACTTCTTTCATAATTTTTTATGTAGATGAATTGTATGAGTGAAAATAAAGTAATATTTCACTTTGACTTGCATTACAAATTTTAAATCGAGTTAAAAATCGATCAATTAGTTGAAAAAATATTTCGCCTTATTTAAGTTTGCGTATACAGATTTTGAATTATAATTTAAGGTATAAGAATTTGACTCAATTTAAAGAGAAATTTAAATAGATTTGAAACAAAGTTTTTAGTTAAATTACACGAATTTGAGTGCATTTTAAATTATCTTTAATCGCTTTTTGAACTATGTTGAGTGGATTTTCTTAAGTAAAATTCCAGCGAAAATTCTTGTATGAGCTTGAATCAAATTTTAATTCTAATTGAAAAAGTATTTCAATGTAGATTTGTTACGCAATCTTAAGTGATTTAAGTAAAATTTAAAAAAAATCAGAAGTTGTGTTTGAACTTCGATGACATGCTCACAACCATCATTGGTTAATACCGTGAGATTGGTTTATCTCTTTTATTTTACAGAACCAAAAATTGATGATATTTTGCCAATGAGCTCGTGAGCAATATTATGATTCAATAGAATTTTTTTGCGTGCCGCATTATTTGTCTGTCAAATCTGGTTTTACAACCTATTTTTTTATAAATCGGTATAACATGCATTATTGATTAGAAGTAAATATTTGGAGGCTACAATTTTAAAAGTAGGACAGTAACAGTTTTAATATATCCCTCAATTCATTATAATCTAATTGACCCTTTTATGATACAGTTTCTTATCGTATAGATTTTTTTTACAAATACAACTGTGAACAGGTTCATTTAACACGCTCAAACATCGTGTCGATGTTCACACAAAATTAATTGCCTAATTACATTGCCTGGTTTTAGGTGCATAGTTTGAGTTCATTTCTCCGATCAAACCGCTTTAAAGCAGTAAATGTCAACAATTGCACAGTATGTATAACGTAACTTATAGATGTATTTTTTGAATATTGCCGATTATCACCTGAACGAATATTGCCGATTATCACCTGATAATCACATGTTTACAATTCTTTCTGGCTTACAATTCAAAAGTCACAAGGGACCCTATAGCCCAATTACATTTGTAGAAATATTTTGAAAGGAATAACCACAGGAGTTAGCCATCAAAAAAGATCAAATAATCATCTGGCTTCGGATAGAACATATTTGTCTGTAATTGTTGTGATATCAGGAAGCTTGGAAAATGTGAAGCTCCTTGTTTTGAAATTTCAAAGTTGATTTCCAAAACTTTAACGGTTTCTACAAACTGTTGATGGCCCTGATTTCCTTATTTTCGATTCTTTCTCACAGCTGCAGAAAAGTCACTGTTGTGTTGCCTAAATCGCAGAAATATAACGGATATAAGCTATAGGGTGTACCGTAGGACCGACAACCAAACCATCATTTATACACCTTAGTTCCAAGATTTTTGGAGAGTTACTAAAATATATGGGAGATGAAAAGGGCCAATTGAAATTTTTTTTATGAACACACCTGTAATTGGATTTGCCAGTTACTGTCACGAGATTGGAATTTGCAATGTAAAAATGAAATAAATGAGACGAGAGATTAAACCTGTGTTTGTCAAAACAAGCAATTAAGGGCTATTAGATATTTTTTTTAAAATTTACCTATGGAACCCATTAAGATTATCCACAAGACCGTAACTTTGTTATTACGGCAGAGTACATTAAAACAATTCTTACAATCCGTCACCCAGTTTTGAGTTGTTTAAGGGATAATTTAAGGAGTTGAAGACAGATTTACTGTCAGTAGTGAAAATAATATTTTCACATTTAACCGCGAAATTAATAGCTGTAATGGCACAGCGAGTAAAAGCAATTAATCCCACTTGAGAACGAGGACAGTAAGTACCCAAACTGCCAGAAGTTCTCAGACCCAGCGATAAGCAGCAGATACTGAAGTCAGCACCCTGTTCAGAAAGCGAGCTATTTGAAAAAAATGCTAGCGATTCATATAGTCGCTTGAGAAAGTTTGGTGAGAACCACATATCTCTCGATGGGTAAACCACATCGAATTATTTGTAAAAGTTAAATTCAGACAACAACCCGTCATTAAATATGTTTTCTGTCACAGCTGGTTTAAAAACACTAAGAATTAATCTATGCCCTGATAAAATACCGAATGCGTTTCAGGCGAAACGCCGGCTGAGCAAGCTGTGCTAAAAATGAATAACTGTAGCTGGGACAGAGATAAAATAGATTCCATAACTAGAAGAGGAGTCGAAGACATGGCTCCAGTAATAGGAACATAAGATATTTTGCAAACTGTTGATTTAAAGTTGACTACTAGCCACCAAAAAATAGATGCACATGTTAGCATTGGTAGAACCAGTGATTTGTATATCAAAAAAGCATTTTGGGTGACAAGCCCCAAGAGTTACCAAAAGCTCTTCTGCATTGCCAAAAAAACGTTGTGGATTTTTGTAGTTTGTTATCCAGATGATACTTCCAAGAGAGCTTATTATCTAAAAGAATACCAAGGTGTTTGATGTAGACTGAGCTATTAATCTTACACCCAAAAAGAGATGGCACTGAAAATCCATCAGTATTCCTATACGTCTAGTAAATACAACCAGGTCAGTTTCAGTTTTAGAGGGGTTCACATTTAAACCCGTATCAAGTTAAATCAAATAAGACATTCTAATGCTTACCAGAAACTGTCAGAACCAGGTCATCAGTGTAACTTTGAGCTACCGGATTCCTGAAGTTTTACAAGAAACTCGTCAATGACCAAAAGCAACAACAGAGGTGAAAGCATGGAGATAACAATGCGAGATTTAACCATAAATTCAATCCATTTGACAATAGTAGATTCGATACCAAGTTTGGTACAGACACTAATAATTGTATTGAACCATGTACTATCGAAGGCTCCTGCAATATCTAGAAAAGTACCCACAAGAAACTCACTATTACACACTGATCTTTCAATCATAGTTACACGTTCATGTAGTGCAGTTTCACAGGATTTCCCAACCCTGTAAGCATGTGGATGTTGCTGAACGGAGCGGTAGTTAATTGGTGATCTCTGATGAATCTATCAACAATCCTTTCTAGATTTGAGAAAGGTTGATGATATGGCTCGGTATAGTCCGACTTGAGTTAACAAAAGTTGGCTGACACCCAACATTAAGAATATCATGATCCGAAGAACTTATATAGTTAAACAGAGCAGAACCGCTGTTGTTAACATTCGTGTTATGGAATCGTAAGGCAAATACACTGATGGAATCACTAGTTCAGTATGGGAATTAAAATGATCAATAGTGATTCGTGCAGCTGCAAGATCAGCCGAGCTATATTCTTCATTGAGAGAAGCGTTAACATAATTTTTAGAAATAATTCTACCCCTAGAGGTGTTGAGTAGAAACAGAACCATCATAAATATAGGGTTTCTGAATTAAGCATAGTTTACTGTTTGTGATGTAGCAAGCAACTTCCTTAATTCAAATGAAGCGGACTTGCTATGTTGCAAGTTAATCTGTTTTATTACATGCCATGTTTAACACCAGCAAAAGAATAGAAATAATAAAAGCATTACGGCCCAGAGATAATGTTAAGGAAGATTATCTCTAGTATACGTACTGCAGAGACGATCCGGAACCAGCAATGTAGTCAAAGTACTTCATATCGACCCGGAACACGATCAAGACCAAAACATTCGGATTCATCCAACCGATATTAGCCATTACCACACTTGGTTCCACACCATTTGTAGGTTTATTCGTGGGCGCATTTACAGATGCAGATGCCATCAACTAGATCGCAGCCTTACATCTGTGCCACAAAACCGGTTGATTTCGCAGCGTCAAGAAGGCGGCAACTCAAAACGTCGCGAAAGATCCCCAACTTGATTATTCCCGATTACAATGTGTTAGTATACTAAAAAAAATTGGATAATATAATTATAGGAAACTGAAAATTTAAAACTTCAGGATTAAGCTTTTTGTAGTGAAATTTGATAACTGAGCAAAAAATAGTTTTTGCAAATACTATATTTTGTACTGATTTGGAGTATTTTCATTAAAAGTTTTTTTTAAATTGCAGAAACCAATATGAGAAATGATTTACAAAATGCGGTGTTACTAAGTCAAAGAAAAGAAAATTAATTCACTCGTTTGTAAACCAACCAACTCTGTAACAAAAATGTATAGTAAAACTAAAACTTAAAACCACTCTAATAATCTAAACAACCATTGTTATGTCAAAATCAAGAAAAATTTTCTTATCACTCACCACACAAGACTATATACAATATATATAATATGTACAACTAGTACAAGAGTAATATTCCCAACAACTTTAAGAAAACATAAACAAAACTAAGTGAAATAAACAAAAATTAATTTTATTATTTTCCCAAAAATTCAACAAAAAACTAAGTTTCCCAAAAATAAAAAAATTACTTTAACCTTAAAAATCACTTTATATTTCATTCACAACAAAACAAAAACAATAATAATAAAAAAATAAATAAGAAACTACGTAGAACCAATTTTCCAGAAGAATTTTATTTTATTTTCTTGAGGAATACAACATTTTCTTCTACTTTAATAAATGTTAGTTCTCTTCTCCAGGTTTCTTATTTTATTTTATTTTATTTTGGAAAAGTTAAAATTATATTATCCGTTAAATTAATTTTTATTTAAGAAAATTTTTCAAAAAAAATAAATACCAAACCAAAAAAACAGTTTTTTTTTACTTTTTTAACATACGAGTACGTCTTATAATACCTGCAAGTAGGTAAGAAAACTTTAGAGGAAAATAGCAACAACAATAACTTTATTTTTTTTAACTTGCTATTTAAATCTCTAAAGTAGTGTAATGTCCAAAATAATAAAATAGAAGAACAAAACAAAAAGCTCCCAATTTTATTTAAGTTTTTTTTTTTTTGGAAACTTGAGTAACTTAAATTTCCGAAAATAATGAAAACTTTTATATTCTTTCTTATTCAAAGTATGTACACGAGAAGTGTTTAGTAATCATAAAAATTTTACTATTCGAGATTGTCACGAAAATGGATGTTCGTAATTAAGTATTGAGGAATCGTCTTATTTGATTTAACATGAAAAATTAACCGTTTCTGGAATACGTCGCTATACGAAAGCTAAATACTCTTTATACAATTATGTGAGTCATTAAAAAAAATCGGGGTGTTTTTCTCGACAACCATAATAGCTAAGAGGAAAATGATTTAAATTGGTTCATCTTTAGTGACCTAAGTTTTTTCGTTACAGACATCATATTTTTTGAGATAATCAAATAATGCGATTAACCAAATAGTCCTGTTTAAATGGTGCTGGTAGCCCTGATGCGTATTCCGTTAATGTCAATGGCTTATAACACAAATCTTATATACATAATCTTTTGGTATTTAAAATTGAACTAAAAACGCACCGATCTATTAATTCGATCACCCAGGATTGAAAGAGCAATATGTTTTAATCGAAATTAGCTGACACTAGATCATCCAGACTGTACAGTGTACATAGAGGAATATTATAATTTTATGTTGTACCTTACACTAGAAAATAGTTTGATTCAATTCAGACACATAGTTCGTCCATTTGGTAAAGCAAATAATTTGCAAAGAAAGGAGGCCGAACGGAATGGAAAGTTGCTGAAAAAAAATGTATAACTCTGAAATAATAAGAAGAAGATGGCAAGCTACTGTAAGTATTTATTAACACACCAAAAATTTCGTGATGGTTAAAGCTTCCATTGGGTAGGCGTCTGATCGTCTATAGTTAATATTGATAGTTAAATGCGTAAGTTGTATGCAAATAAATGCTCGATGGTAAAATGGCGTAAAATATAATTAAATGAGAGTAAATCTGTTCACATGGATTTTACTAACAAATATGTAGAATATAGGCCGGTGATTCCACCATGATTCACAACAGATTCCATATTATGCTAATATAGCCAAGTATCTAGGAATGACTCTAGACACCAAACTACGATGGAAAGTTCATATTAAGAAGACAAATCAAAAACTACGACTAAAATTACAGAAGGTGTATTGGCTCATACGCAGACATTCCCATTTATCTACTAGTAACAAACTATTGCTATATAAGCAAATTCTAAAACCTGTATAGACCTACGGAATTCAGCTGTGGGACTCCTCCAACCAGGGCAACATCGATATAATACAAATATTTCAAAATACAGTTCAACGAAATATTGTAGAATACATAGAATGACTATCGCAACAAATTCATATCAGAATTAATTTAAGATGAAATTTGACTTAATTTAACTTAAGGTTATGTCATCAGCCAAAGCAATATAATTTTCCACTTCAAATTCAAACTAAATATTGAATTTATATAAACCAAAAAGAGCGCAGAGAACCCAGGACAGAATCTTGTGAGGCACCAAACTCTATATTAAAAGATGAACTGAAAGGATTACCAATTTTCAGGTTAGGTAGAGTGGCTGCTACAGTACACTTAGACCGTCGACGGTCCGTTGTGATCCCACAGGATCTACTTCCCTATTACCCTTATGAGAACCAGTTTGAGCTATACTTAAGTAGCGTGATAAACCTCGCACCTTACAGTTTTCGAAATCCGAGAGGAATTCCATTGAGAATTTATCCAGATATCCATGTCTTTTGTGTAATAAAGCCGGGAATGAGCATAGGAGGTGGACAACCGTCTCTTCCTCCTCCTCGTTTCCATAGATTCTGTAAAAGTCATTTGCTTCCTGAGCTAGCCTCCTCGCATGTTCTCCAAATAGGCAGTGTCCTGTGAGTATCCCCACGATCGTTTTTCGTTCACGTCTTCGTAGGGAGATCAGTGTCTTAGAGCGTTTCAAGTCCAGCTTTGGCCAGACTTGCCTTGCTACACTACATGAGAGGGTGTTCGTCCACCTTTCATTCGCTGAGGCTACTGCCTCCTTTTTAAGCACAGTCTTGAGTGCAGTGATGGGCCTTTCCAGTTTTGCCCTTTCCATTAGCAGTTGGAGAGTTGTACCATGCCTCGCTAGTTCGTCCGCCCTGTAGTTCCCCATGACGTCCGAGTGGTCGGGGACCCAGACTATCTGGCTAAACCGAGTCCAGCGACTTGATTGCCGCCTGACTTTCCACATAAATTGCGATATCAGTCGAGGATACCACATTATGCCTCAACAAATTCAGGACCTCTTCAATCGCTATTACCTCTGCCTGGTACTCGCTGCAGTGATCAGGGAGACGAACTGATATATTTACTTCTAGTTTATCACAGAAGACTCCAGCTCCTATTTTACCGTTTAGCTTGGAGCCATCCGTAAAGAACTGTAGTGCTTCGGTTTTTGCACCCAACCCGCCCCTCCAAGATTCCCTTGAGGGGCAGGAAGTTCGGAACCTTTTCTCGAAACACAAGGTTGGTGTAACGTAGTCTAGATTCGGCAGGTCCTTCCTTAGCGATCTAATTATCGTCGAGTATCCTGTCTGAAGACACTTCCACTGAGATATGGCTGATAGTCGAGTGGCCGTAATCGCCGCCATCTGCTTACCATAAATATCGACGGGGGGAAGGTGAAGCATAACCTCCCAGGCGCGTGTTGGTGTTGTCTTTAGCGCCCCGCTTATCAGCATGCAGGCCGTTCTTTGCACCTTCTCAATCCCCTTTTTGTACGTTACTTTATTAAGAGCTGGCCACCACACACTCACCCCGTACATAAGTACAGGTCTTACTACGGCAGTGAATAGCCAGTGTACCAGCTCCGGCTTCAGGCCCCATTTCTTTCCGATGGCGTTCCTGCACGAGTACATGGCTATATTAGCCTTGTTTACTCTTTCCATAATGTTGGGTTTCCAACTAAGCTTACTGTCCAAGATTACTCTCAGAAAAAGCTAGTCTACTGCCATTTAGGAGAGGGGGATCTATACTACCGCGATTTTATTTTTCCTATTAAATAGTACCAGTTCAGATTTGGCCGAGCTAATTGCCAGTCCACATCTGATGGCCCAACTTGTAATGATTATAGGAGGGCATTTTAGATTACCTCCTTCACCGTGCTTAGATATTTGCCAGATACAGCTATCGCTACGTCATCTGCATAAGCAACCACCCCGATCCCCTCTCTCTCCAGTTCCAACAGCAATCCATTGATTGTATGTTCCAGAGAAGAGGCTGGCCCAGTCACTAGGCTTTATTTTTGAACGTATATAGATATCCATCATTCTTTCCAAGATTTGAGTAGAAAGGATGATGGAGTTATGGGTCTTAAGTGAGCATTTACCCGCCTTCGGAATGAAAATCACTATGACCTCTGCCCACCTCCGCGGAATACAGACCAGTTTTAGACACCCTTTGAAGATTACCTCCATCCAGGGGAGAATAATCAACGAGTTGTTCTGAATCTCCGCAGGAATAATTCGGTCAGGACCAGCGGATTCATAGGGTTTAAAGCCTTCAAGTACCCATAGGATCGGGTTTTTGGTTACGATATCCTCTATGAGCAATGAATGTGCATCCCGATGAGTACTAGTCTCTGTCGAGTCGTCTGAGCTTCCTGGAAAGTGGGTTTCAATGAGAAGTTTCAAAGATTCTTCACTAGAAGCAGTCCAAGATCCATCCGGTTTAATTAAATAACAGGACTGGTTGGATTAGTAGACAGTCTCTTCCTAAGACGAGAGGTCTCGGAGACTTCTTCCATTTCCCATTTTTCCTCAATACTTTTTTGTAAACTTTGAGGTCCTCCTTATAGGAGTCCCAGTCTTGAGCCTCCCTCGTGCTGTTGGCTCTGTTAAAGGCTCTTTTACACGTATTCCGGAAGGCCCCAGTTCCATGGACCACCATGCTGGTTTTTGCTTGCCTCTGGGCTTTACAATTGGGCAAGCAGCGTTGAAGGACCGATTGCAGGCTCCAGTGAATGTGTCCACTATGCAATTCAGTTCCTCTCGTATCGCTGGCAGCTCAGGGGCCTTCGGCGTTAATAGTTCTTTAAGCGTTTCCCCATACTTACTCCAGTTTGTCCTTTTAGGATTCCTAAAGGCTTTCCGGGTAGCAGGGAAAACGTCAAGACTAAAGGTTATATAACGATGGTCAGAGAAGGAGTGCTCCTCCGCCACTAAGGTTATACTCCTTCATTCTAAGGCCACAACAGATCCTGTTACTGTTTATCCAAGATTCTTGGATAAAGACCACTTCCTCTCCTGATCCAATCAGTCTGAGGAGTAAGGCGGTAGACGCTGCCTTCGTATGGTGCAGGCTAATTTGTGTGAAATTTAGCATAACACCAAGTTGATCCTACTTACCTATTACCACTCCCCGCTTCTGCAGGTTAGTGCTCGCCGGTTCCATTGGAGTCGCCGGTATCTCCCGTATCTCCTCGCACGGAACTTGCTTCCCGGATGCAAGCAGCCCCCTCGTCCCTCGAGTCCGACAAGTCTTTCTCGTCCGACACCAGGGACAGGCGACTTCCCATCTCCTCCCCAAGTGCAGCCACCTCGGAGAGCTCCATTGGTTGGGCCGTCTCCCCTCATGGTGTGTCTGTTTCCTGTATGGACGGGCTTCCTTCCTCACCAGGTTCCTCCAAGTGCGTTCCAGCCTCGTCTTTTTTGTAGACTCTGAGAGTAATCGACCCGAAACCGAAGTCGATTACTCCCTTAGTCGCGGCAAGAGGAGCCAAGGACTCCTTATTGATTACCATGGTAGATAATCTGGAGCCTCCCTTGGCATCCTCTTGTCTCACAATCTTCAAATTTCTTGTCGGAAGATTAGGGTTTCTGATCCTTATTATATCCAGGATCTTTTCTGGGCTGGCCGGTTCAGTTGGTAGTGCTAGGAATCTCTTCCCTGCTTACACCCACCAGCCGCGCGCCTTGCCACACCTCCCCTACCTCCGCTACAGCCTTCTTATACAGATAAACTGATATGGAATCCGAGTACGCTGTTAGTTTGATGCGCCCTTGGTACCGTCCCGCATCTCTGCAGGATGGAGGGGGTCCTTGATTTTCTCCTAGGACCTTAAATAAAACAGAGTTTAGTGCATTGTAGACTAATCTCCATTTATCCAAAATGTCGCTGAAAGATTTGTGTTTCGGCATGATCTTGTGAGGAGTTTCCTTCTCCGCTTGCAGTTTGGCCCGCTTAGTGTCGACAGGCTCTAGCTCATCCTGAGACCGCTGCCTTTTCGACACTTGGTCTCTCTCCGAGCTATTGCCACCGATCGTTTTCCTGGCCCAAACCACGGATTCTCTTTGCTCAACAGTGGGCTGCTCCTCAGGGGTTGCAGCCCACTTTTGAAGAAATTTGAACACCGAGCGCCTTGCCCTGAATCGCAGCTTTGACTGAGGGACGTTAGTCGAACCTCCTTCAGCAGCGCTAGATTTCCTCTGGATTTCGCTAGTCCCTGGCTTTGGTGCCCTGGAATCGCTCCCCCCTGGTGTTTTTGAGGGAGCCTCACCTTTACGGTTTGAGCTTCCTCCTGTTGCTTTTGGCCTTTGGTGAGTGCTGGTTTTGTTGTTTTTGTTTTATTTATTAGGCATAATGGTCTCACAAGTGTCGGAGAAAAAATGGTCCACCTACGCAGAGATCCGTATACGCAGGTAAGGCTACTTTCAACTGGAGGTCGCCAGGTATCCAGAGTGCTCCGTTTGCAACCGGATTTTGTTAAATGGGCCCCCAGCCTGGTAGTTTGTTGGCACACTGAAAGAAAAATAATTCTAATTTCAAGAAACAGCATATCTCAAATAAAGAAAATCAAAATTTAAAAAAAATCAAGAATAACTTTCATGAATCGAGTGTAACTTGCATAAGCCAAGGAAATTATTATCAATTTTATTAAATAGAGGTTGTATTTAATTAAAGTTTTAATTCTTAGTTTAAGGAATTGAAAATATTCTAAATTGAATACATTTTTAATATGCTTGAGATTTATTATGTATGATTTAATAATTTTATTCTTAGTTTCAAATTTCAACATGATTTATAAAATTGTTCATATATTATTCTCAATTGTATCGTAAAAGTTATTAACAATTTTGATTAAATAGAGAATTTATGATTCTTAAAAGATTGTTGTACAAGAATGTATGAACTTAATAATTTTATTCTCAAAACAACTGTTTAATAGTCAAAAAAAATACTCATTTCTCATTCTTATTTATGAAAAAATTGGATTGCTTTTCTGTTATTTTCAATATAATAATTGATTCGGGTTCATAATAATTATCCAGTAGTTTGATGAAAAACTAGTCTAATGCATCTATACGATAATCTTAATAGTGTGATTGCTGCTATACAAACCGAAAAATTAAACGTTTGCTTTGGAATCGTTTAATATTTGGACAATTATATAAACACCTTATGCTGCTATATTAGCGCTACCACGATATATCCATAATTTCAATAATTCAAGCTTTTTTGAAATCTACTTGTATGAACCGATTTTGAATATTTAAAGTATATTATATAATTGATTTCCTTAGCCATTTTATTATAAAAGGTTTGTATAACTTATTCTATAAACCTATTGGAGAACTGACCCACAGTTTTTTGCATAGCTATAGCTTTCATACCAAATTAAAATAAATATACATAGTAATGTATATAAGTAAACCAAATTAAACGGTGTTTATTAGGATGGGATATACACCAATGTCAGTGAAAATAAAATAAAAATTAATAAAGGTTTTATTTAAAAAGTTAATTCAAAGGACCTTTTTAAACAGCTTTTTCAATAAATACCAAATACCTAGAGGCACTTATGTGTAACGCTAATTTCATTTCATTTGCATAAATTGTTTAGTTATAGTTATACTCGTAGTTTTACAATTTTGTGGAGTGGTAAAATTTGTTTAATCATTGATAGCAATACTCGCGCTTTATATTGGTATGACTATACCCTTAACAAAAATGTATTTTAATTTAACGAGTTAAAATAATGTAATGTCGGTACACATTAAAGATCTAGCGTCAAACATTCAAAAACTAAATACATTTAGTGAAAAATGAAGCACAAGTGCCAAAATTCCGGAAAAACTAGCTTTCGTGTATTTATAGAGCCAGAGGTACTAAGAACTACTGAAGAAAACTAAAAACGAATTCTACTTCAGTCTGTATGGCTCTTTAAACGGCCGCAAATTTGTAAAAATATATGATTTTAACCACATTGTATTTCTAACGATATTTTTAAATTCAAATATTTATAATATTTATTCTCAAATTAAAAACATTCTATCTAGAATGATGTATTATCAAAAAAACATTATATTGAATTGAGAATAATGTCAAACAATTAAAGAATATAAAAGATCAATTTTACTTGTCTTTATTCATGAATTTATTCTGCTTATGATCAAATTGAAAATAAAACAACATTTATTCTAGTTTTGATGCAATTTTCTCATAAACAAGCATAAAATAATAGTATTGAGAATAATTTTGTTGATTGAATTGAGAATAAAACTAAAGATTTTATGAATATATAACGGAATGAATAATATTTCGTCGAAATTTCCAGTATAGTTATATTGTTTGATTTTTACTAGTGAACAGACGTGCGGAATCAATTATTATATCCTTTTTTATCGGTGTGGTGTTTTATAATTAGAGTGAACAAAATAAGTTAAAGTGAAATTTGATTAAAATAACAATTTAAAAACTATCTAATAACAGTTTTAGTATATTATATTACATAATATGTTACATACGTATATAACCTATATTATATACGTACTTGAAAATATAATATAAAACAGTGTCAGTGTTTGAATAAGTGAATTAAAACCGTAAGTAAAAATGTCTTCAGATAATTGGAACATTCATAATGAATTTCCAACTACAATATATAACCTCGATTATGAAAACGGGAATATAAGTGTAAATATAAATTCGCAATCAGATGTTATTAACGGTGTCAGAAATTTACTGAACGAATGGGGTTTGGCGGATTTAATTCCAATTTTTGAAAGTATATAAGAGTGGACAATTTTAATATTTCCAAATTTTGTGTTATTCAACTATTCTTATTATAAATATATCTATAGAGTGTGGCATAGGAATATCATTTTTTTCGGTTATGACAGAAGAAGATTTAAATGTTGTTGTTGATGATAAACGTTTTATCCAGAGCAAGGCAATTTTTAGGCAAAAACTCATAGAGTGGCGCAAACAAAATGTAACTTTTTTTTTTAAATTTTAATGTATGTCGTTTAAAAAATTAATAACAATACAATTATCATAACACGCAGGGTTATCTATTATCTGTACCTTCTCTGTCTCACTCTGTTTCGGAAAACAACTCTACAAACGTCACATCCTGTAATGCAGGCATTCCGGTTGAGTCGTCAAGTACCGATACAACTAATAGTAGTGAAAATTTTGTAAGTTTGATAAAGTATTTAATAAGCTTTCTCTAATTTTATTAATATTATTTGCATAGATTTATTGTTATATCCTATTCATAACAAATTAGAATTCAATAGTTTTATATATTACAAAAGTACATTTGCAAATATGAATATTTATTCATTCTTTTCTTGTTATGTATTTTGCTAATATTATTAGTAAGTTTATTTTTAAAAGAATTTGTGTGTATTAACAAAATATAATAATAGTATACAAGTATAAAATTATATTAGTTCTCACTAAAAATAAAGCAAAACGAAAACAATATCAAAGTGCCTATAGTATGGATAGCAATTTGATCAAAGTTAAATTAACTTAATGAAAAATTCCATTTTGTATTAATTTTGTTATGAAATGCTTAATAAAGCAAAAGACGAACTTCCGATTATTCTCAAACTTAAAACCAAAAGTATTATTACATTTTCCAATTTTAAGGATTTTTCAACATTTTTAAAAAGTATTAAGGGGAAAAAAAGTATTAAGGGGAAAAAAATTATTAGTTTGTACAACGAGGATGAGAACTGTAAAGGATTTAAGGAAGAGGGGCGTCAATACCTAATTGACGCCGTTATAGGCGAGTTTATGTCAAAAGATTTATTGATGGAGCCTAAACATTTCCAAAAAATAACGGATGATATAAACCAACATTTTCCAACGGAACAAAAAGTAAGATGCTTAATTTTAAATAAAAAATGTGAATGGATTTTTCATACGTCTTTTGTAATTTGCGTGAGAATACGTACAAAAGACAAAAACACTTAGTTATAGACAAATATAGAAGGAGCAAGGATGTTATTCTTTATCCTTCACAATTAAGATTATTAATAAAATACAAACCGCTTGTTTATTTCAATAGCAATACTACTATTCCCCACCTAATCAACATCAGAGGTGTGCTACAGGAAAACTATACTAATACAACAAATACCGGAACTGTTCCAGCCGATTAAGAAAGTCCGGGATCTACAAGTATAGAAAACGGTCTTGTTCAAAATCTTCAGGTGCGTAAAGTTGTTGGTGAACACCAACCTGAATAAGGCTTAACATTTATAATATGCATATTAAATATTTTCTTCTTCGTTAAGACGACGTAGCACAAGAAGATTATTCCCAGACGAGCACCGTACCTGACCCGGAATTTAGATAAAACAAGGTTTGGCTAAACTGCTTCCACGAGCCATGGGAAACTGTGGAAATCAAATGGAAAGCAACGAGTGAACACAGACGAAAGGAAATCGCTCAGTTCAATGACAATAAAATTTCGGACATACTATTAGAATGGCCTTTATATTCGGGTTCTAACGGATATCGACTTGTAAGTTTGATTTTTTTTACTAAATTATTATTTTTAAAGAATACAATTGAATGTTACATTTTGTAATTTTACTTTTTCCATTTATTTAAATTGTAGATCAATATAGATTTCGAGAATCAATTCCCCAACTCCAGCACTTTATTATTGACAAATTGGGAACAATTTACCAATGTTATCGTCGATATTTTAAAAGAACGCATTAAAGACTCAAATGCGGTAGCTAGAGTATTAAAACTAGGAGAATTGGAAAATAGTAAGTTTTGAGTTTTAAAAAACAGAGAAATATTTATTAATTTATCAATTTTGTTTTATTCCAGATCATAAAATTTTAGAGATTCTCAAACTCATACATTTTTGTTTGCCTCCAACGGCGCGAATAGCAAACAAACTAAATCAAAAATCGTTTTGGAAGATGCAATAAGTTCGTGCTTTCTCGAGTTGAATAGCGTGGAACTAATTCAACCCACATTGAATGAGAAAAGAGCCAAATATGCTGAATTTGGGCTAAATTTGCAGCCACTAATTGTAATATTAAATCTAGAGAATCAAAAAACTCAATACGCTGTAGCCTATGATAATATTCTTTACTTGTTTGATAACTTGTTAACTGCCGTGGATACCTGCTTTAAAACATTTTTTGTTTTGAATATCAAATATCCATTTGAAGCAGAAAAGTTTTGGTATTTTTTACAAACTTTTTTTTTTGATATCAAAACCTTGTATGATAAATTGGACTCAAAAGTATTAATTTTGATTTCAGATTTTAATTTAGAAAATAAAATATTCGAACACAATAAATTGTATATCGATCTATTCAAGCAAAACTTAAAACCAAAACTTCATATGCTAGTTCACTACCCTTCTGTTATTAGGAAATGGGCCTTTACGAATGTTTTGGTGCATGAGATACGAAGCAAAACACAGAGAAATTAAAAACTACAAATGTAAATTTTTGTAGAATAAACTTACCATATTCAGTAGCAAAGAAATGTGCCATTCAATTTGCCTACTCAATTTTGATTAATAAAAAATTAGAAAGCACATTTAAGATTATAAAGTTCAACCCCAACACCAACTATTTAATTGAAATTGAAGAACATTTAAAGCAAAATTGTGTGTCAAATGTGATAAATAATTATAATAATTTGATTTCAGTTTCACATATTACGTATCAAAATCCAATCTTTCAAACTGATAATTACTTTTTTATAGAAACTGATATAGAATTAAAGCCAATGCTTTAACAATGTTATTTTGTCAAAGAATTGAAATAATGTTTAATGCTCATTACAACGTATATGTAATTCGAAAAGAATTATTTCATTATGAATTTATAATACTTAAAAGTAATACTTTTATTAAACCTATTACAGTAAGAAAATTAAAAGATGGCTCAAAGTACGCCAAGATTCCTTTATACTAAAATGTTATAATAATTTTAATGTAAGAAATCTGTAAATTATACAAACTAGAAATAAAATAAAATATATAATATATATATGTATATCTAATAATTTAAAGAAAATATGTTTTAAATTTAATAAATCTTTTCAAAACAATCTAAATTATTCTGAAATGGAGTCTTCAGTATTATATTTTTAAGAATATCTGTACTAACATCTACAACTAATATTCTTGATTTCATAACAAGTTGGCTTAAACTAAGAATTGGATATAATAATTCAATAATATAATTTAATAAAGTTGATAATTTTAATATCAAATATATTAAGACAACCGCTCAATCAAAGAACAAATTATCAATCTGAGATTAAATATTGAATATTTATTAATCATATATATTCGAAGGTAGAGAGAAATAAATCAGAACAAGAAATCCATTTTCTTCAGGTTATTGAATTATTCTCAATAGAAATTTCATTACAATTAATAAAGTTTATCATGATATTCTCAACTAATGTAATAATATACATAGCACACATTCAATCGGGAAATTTGCTTGAATCATACCGTTACCGCTTATTATGAGCATACTTTTCTATCAAGCGGAGGCGACGACATTATGAGGCATTAATTAACTAAATTTAATTATAAATTTATATAGACAAACATTTTAAATAATTTATTAATGAATTATTGTGGCAAGTAAATACACTTTTTGTAACAAGTAAACAATTATTTATTTACTTAATGGCAGGGTTTTAAGAAAAAGCCATTTATAAATAAAATTAATAAAAGAAAACGTAACTATAGTTTACTGTAGAGGTCTGTGCTAAGCCAAAATATTTTTGGAAAGATATTATTTTTGCCGACGAAAGCAAGTACAACATTTTTGACTCAGGGTCATAATATCGTGTAAATCAAAGAACGAGTGAAATCCACAGTCTCCAGACTTCAATCTGATTGAAAATTGGTCAGAAATTGGAAACGGAGATCCGAAAACATCTATAACTAAAAGTAAGAATGAGCTCAAACGGATCCTTAAGGAGAGATAGAACAAAATTGGGGTAAATTATACAAAAAGTTTAGTTTCGTCTATAATCGATTAAAACAGGTTTTGAATATTACCCCAAATACTGAGTGAGAGGTACAATGATAATCAAAATGAATTGTAAATGTTTTGCTACCAAAAATATTAAGACCCCTAATCCCTCTCTTTTTTCAAAATTGAAATATTTATCGGATAGCATAGACCCTAATACCCAAATTATCAAAGTCGTGTCACGTCACTTTAGGTAGAAACATGTTATGGAAATAGTACAATATGTATCAAATATTTAATATTAAAAACAATATCAATACATTTTTAGACTTATGTGTTACCAATTTAGACCATAATTTTGACGTTCGCGAGGCTGGTGAAAAATTTTCATTTATTTTCTGACACAATCCACCACAAGGGTATAGTTGTAAATTGTGACTGCATGGAACATAATAATGTTCTATATGTTTAACAATAACCATATTAAACTATGTTATAATTTTTTTAAAGCTGATTATTTTTAAATTAATGAAAAACTATCATCTATTGGTTGGAACAGTTTATTCAATAATATTGTTTGGAAAAATTTATTCCTAAAAAATTTATTATGGAAAATAATGAACCTTGGCTCAATTACCATTTAAAAAATCTGAGGAACAAAAGAAATCGAACCCAACAAACTTTTTAACAAACATAAAGACACAAGATCTAAAAATACTTTGGAATCGTTGTCAAAAAATCAACAGGGGAAAGCATTTTATACAACCCCAAGAAGTTTTTTAAATTTGTAGATATTAAGCGTACCTTTAGAGGTTTTCCATCTTCAATGAAACTTGATGACTCATCATCCTCTATTCCAAAAGATATTAGTAATCTGTTGGCTATTCATTTTCAATATTCTTAAATTGTTGAGAAAAGTATTACATTCAACCCCAATTATCATCCTGGAATATAAAACAGAACTTATCTTAAGAATGAATATAACTCAGAATGAAATTTTGAAAAAACGCAACTCGAAAAAAGGACCTGGTCCTGATCAAATTCATCCATCATTTTTATTCAATGGTGTTTATGAAATTTCTATATCACTTTTGCATATTTTCAATTGATCACTCAATTCAGGTAAATTTCCACAAAATTGGAAATATACATTTTTATCATCAATTTTTAAAAGTGGGAATTGAAATAATATACAAAATTTGTCAGCTATTCCAAAATTACTAGAATAAATAGTTTGCAATAAACTTTCTGACAATATACTCGTATCTCCATGTCTTTCTGACAATATATCAATGAACAACATCGATTTCTTAAAAAGGGGGTCACAATAACTAACTTGTCTATTTTTATCTCGTCAATATTTGCAAATATGGAAAACGGGGTCCAAACTGATGCTATATATACTGATTTTAGTAAAGCTTATGACAGAGTCTGTCACAATACACTTATTGGCATTTTTCACACAATTCAAACAGTCAATGATGCCTCATTTCTTCAATCCTTTCTCAATCATCGGGATGAATGGTGCAAACTCAACAAGCCTAACTTTAATACATAAAAATGTTCTATCATCACTAACTTACACTCGTAAAAAGGAATATAGTAGTATAATATAGTAGAGTTGATAATATATCAAAGACCTCGATATTTTATTGGATATCAAACTTAATTTTAATCTTCATTACGACTCAATTATTTCAAAATCTTACGCCATGTTAGGGTACGTTTGGGTTACTAAAACCTTATTGCTCACTCGTACGCTCTATACTTGAGTATGGTAGCGTTGTATGGAACCCTTATCATGAAAATCGAATATAAAAAAATTATATTATTCGCTCTAAATTATTTATTTTCGTAATATGAAGACCCTTAGTTTCGCTTCCTAAGATGTTCCCAACAAATTTGGAAACATCACATAATTAACTTACGTCCCAAGAAAATTAGGAAAAATCAGATAATCGACTTATATGAGGTCATATCAAACTTGATTGTTTTAAACCTGTAATCATCTTATTTATCCAAAACACACATAATTTTCGGATAGCATGGACTCTAAGACATCTTGGTACTATATTGTCCGCTTCCTAGGATTTTGCCAAGAAACTAAGGAAAAATCATATAATCGACATATATATAACGTACCAAACTTGGTTGTCCTTAGCCCCCTAATCCCATAATTTTTCCAACATTTGAAATATTTCTCTATGTCACCGAGCAAATAGCGCAGTGGCTAAAGCTGCGACGTTTGGATCCGGAGGTACCGGGTTCGAATTCAGACAGGGGCGAGATGCATAAAGGAGATGTACAAAATAGGGATACTGTTCAGCTTTCAATTAATGTATGTATGTGCTAGTATTTTTTTTTTCGGATAGCTCAGACGCAAGGAAATCATGGTGTGTATAATGTTATTGTGTCGCTTTCTAGGATTTTCTAAAGAAAACTCGTCGTACCAAATATTGTGGTCCTTATAATAAAATTCGTTATGTCGAGAAATTCTCCTTTGCACACAACACATATAAGCGGAAATTGTTATTGTAATTTTTAAGGACAGATTTAGGACAAATTTCACATACACTACATATGAATAAATGACGTGAAACACAATATCTCTATGTATTTTTGGGTTTAATGGTTTGCTAAGTGAAGTATTTTGAGTGGATAATTGGTCCGACGTGAACTTTGAGTAACATAATAATGAAAATTCAACTGGGCCTAGCTTTTCTGCACGTTATTCGTGGAAGATGTTTTTTAGGTTAATTTTTTTAATTTAGGTTTACCAGACATGGGATTGCTCCGCTAACCACCGGCCCAAACGCTGGTATTATTTTATTTATAATTTTGAAATCATCATCAAATAATTAAACATCAATATTAAGATTGATTGGGCTTTTTCTTATACAAGTTTGTTTATGTTTTTCTTATTTTAAATTTACCGTAAACTCGCGGTAGTGAATTTCATACACCCTCTACATTAAACAGGCGATGTCGTGAAGTTCTCTATCAATAAATTTACAGCTTAATTTTTTTAATCGTTTCGCTCCTTAAACTCTGAGACGCATCTTTTTAATATTGTTAAAATTTATGTATGTTTGAAAGAATGCCGATGCCCAGTTCGCATAATTTCCAGAAAATAACTAACGTGCGTCGAAAATCAATCAGCATCGCGATGTCTGTGAAGTATACCTAAATATTTCCCCAATCTTTAGAGAACTAATTATTAGAAGCAGGGATGGGCATTTACGCGTCATCTTTTAAATTCTACGTCGACGTGTCAACAACCCGTAGGCAACGTACACAATGTAGACAACGTAGAAAATCCGTAGAAAACGTCGATAATGTAGAAGATTGATAAAGTGATTAAGTGAACTAGTTATAAATTATCCTCGCCAGATTTATTTTAGGTTTAATGCGATTAGTGTGGGATAGTATTAAAATTTTTTTCAATTCATTTTAATCTCTTTTTAATTAAAGTTGGATAGAAAAGTTCTAAATTAAATTATTTCCATAATTTATCTTCAAGAAATTTAAAATTATGTACTTTGTAATCAAAATATGTTTTGTCTTTTAATCTGTAATATATTTTTTGATTTCACAACTATAGGAGATATACAAATAAAACTGAGGTGGTCAAATAATTTGACTCAAATTATTATTTAGGGTTAGCCACGGAATTGCTATTTTATAAAATAGCTTCATTCCTACATTGGTTAAACCAGATAATATTAAAGGTAAGTAATATTGGTTTTAACTAAAATCAAGATTCATCGCAAAATCTTACCAACAAATTTTAAGAAATTCCTTAATAAATTTTAGATTTGGAATGAATTAGAAATAAACTAATTTAAAAATCGTATTGAAAGTGGAATAGATTGGAATGATGAAATAAATAATTTTATGAACTAACGTTAATGACCTAAACTTAAATAAAATCGAAAACATATAAAACAGTTAATTTAGCAAGATAATTCAGCAGATCTATAAGATAGCTTGATGTTGGCAATACTGCTAAACTTTTAAATTTGGTTCAAAATATACAAATATATTGGGCAATGCACATGAGCATATACATTTTCTCTAGGATGGTTGCCCAGAATACCTAGCACATGGAAAGGGATACCGAGGAAAAACATAGCAAATGAAAAACATTGGTTGAAATCGAAAGTGGAGGTAAAAATGCTAGCTTTTCAAAATTGAATTTATTTATACTTATTTCAATTATATATTAAATTATTATTTTGAGTGAATTTTTTTGAGTGAAATTTAAAGAAGATTTGTACTATGGAGTTGAGTTAAATTTTAAACAACCCCGTGTAACAGACTTTTTAACGGGGAGATTTCACCAAATTTGAGTACAATTTATATATTAATTAAAACCCAAACATTGAATTGAATTGGGTAGAATTTTAATTATATATTTTGAGTGGAACTTTTTAAGTTAAAGTTAGCGTACAATTTGTACTACGAAGTTCAGTAAAATTTTAACGCGATTTGTAAATTATTTGAGTGCAATTTAAATTATAAATGTTTACTCATATTTGAGTTCGCAAGACTTCGAGGTATATATATTTTGAGTGGATTTGCTTAAGGGAAATTTTAGAATAGAATCCTAGTATGAATTTGATCTAAATCTTTAATGGTTTTTTAGATGAGTTGTCTGATAAATAAGAAAATAAAGTAAGTTTTTAACAAAATTAATTTTTTTTGTGTACATTTAAATTTTTTAATTAAATTTAATTATTTCAATTATTTTTAATTTTTTTTTTGAGTACACTTTAAATTTTAAATATAAATATTAAAAATTATTTTAAATTTAAATATTAAAAATTAAGTTGAAAATAATATTTTGTGTTATTCAAGTTTGCTTATAGATTTCGAATTACAATTTAAGGTATAAGAGTTTACGTCAAGTTTAAATTTGACTTTAGAGCGAAATTCCAGTGAAAATTCTAGTATAGGCTTGAATCAAATTTTAATTATAATTTCAATAGTATTTCAACGTAGATTTGTTACGCAATCTAAAGTGGTCTAAGCAAAATTTGAAAAAATTAGAAATTGTGTTTGAACATGAGCAATGAATTGAATGTGACCCAAATCTGCATATCCAATACAATTTCGAACAGTTATCAAAGTGGGTCACAACCATCATGGCAACCAATGAATGTATAATAATGTTTTTATCCTTCGGGAGCAGAATTTTGAGCACATTTGATGTTGAGGTAATTGGCCACGTAAGATTATGTAAGTTTAAGGGATTTACTGGAAACTCGATGCATTTCGATCAGTTTATAATATTATCCTTGCCAGAGCTAATGGTCAAGACAGTATGGGGTTGATGAATAATGATTAGAAGTAAATTTTTGATTGTTATGACACGTTGAAAAACAACGACCTTTGATCCGTTAATTTTTGCTGTAGGATTACAGGTGAAATTAGTTTGCCCTATCCCTATTGTATTGCAGCGTCGACAACCCTTATAGACTGCATAGACGGTATCGACGACTTCGATAATGTAGCCAATTCATAGTGTGATTTTATAAACTAGTTCTTAACTACGGTGATCAGATTTCTTTAGGATAACAATACGATACGTGACCTTTTCAAAATATCATTCAATGCATTTGAATATATATCTTATCCTCTCAGAAATTTAAGTTAGGTTAGAAAAGTTTTAAATTATTGTATTTCGAGAATGCAATGTAATCTGAATGGCCTGTTTTATTATCTAATACATACTCGTATGACTAAAAATCAAATTTAAACTAAAACCATCAAATTATTATTTGTAAATTTCCAACGTTGTTTTTAAAATTTTGCAGGGATGTGATAAATTTAAAACATATCCGTTATTTGTTAATATACTAGTCAACTAGTTTTTATGATATAGTTTCTTCGTATAAGATTTTTAACAAATACAACTGTGAACTGGTTCATTCGAGTTCATACGCTAAAATATCGTAGGTTGTTGACGTTGACTTAATTGTCGACGTGGACAAGAAACACTGACATGTGATCTACGTAATATCCTTCAGCATCGAAGGTTTGACGTCCTGTGGACGACAAAAAAAAACTTAAAATTCAATTTATGTATTCACACAGTTAAAAATAAAATAAATTAAACAAATTTATGTAATATTTATAAATATACTAATTAAATTATATGTAACAACAACAAAGTAGTGTACAACATATATTCGGGCAAAAAATATTCCAAATTGTACCAATATTATGTAACCACAAAACATTGTGTCATTTTGATTAATGTCACCTCTCTATACATATAATACGCTCGTATTTGCTGTAACAAATTTTTTTTTGTATGGTTTTGTTAAATTAATGTTTGAGGGTATATAGAACAAATACCAAACATAAACGAAAAACATGATTGAATACAATAAAAACATATAGTACATGTTCAATGTTTATATGCGTATTCGAAACATAAATCATGTTTTGATATAGTATTGTCATAATTTTTAATTGGATTTATAATGTGTGTGCGTGTGTCGCAATCGCAATCATTTTTCATGTGGAGCGCGTTTTATTTATTATGATTTTCCGCAGTTTTATACGCAAGTATAGATGCGAGGAGCAAAACGTTTAAGCGCGAAAACAATTATATTTGAAATTTAGCTATTTAAGCGTGAATTATATTCCACCCCTTCAGTATATTATGTACACATAATATTCGCTGAACCCATATATGGATTAAAATTTGGAAATTCAAATAAATTCATCTCGGATTCAACATATACGCATATAAGTAAGTGTACCTATACGTAAGCAGACACGGTTAGAAAATTGTAATATAAATTTTCCCAATTTTCTTCTTACGTTTATTTTTCTTTTATTAATACTATTTATTCCTCCCCATCTATTCTTTTTGTACATCTACCGTATACACAATATTTTTGTATCATCAACTTTGTAACCCAAACAGAATACTCGTTCATATCCTGAGTACGTATATATATTATATACCTACTATACATAAATACATATATGGATGGATATACTCGTATAGGAAAGAAATCAAGAAAATTAACTCAAGTGTAAATGATATCAAGAAGAATGTATTCAAATTATTTCAACTTTACATATAGCATTTGATGTGTTTATTTTGCAAGTTGATTTTTTTATTGTTGTTGCTGCTATGCTGGAAATCATAATTTTCATGCGTTACAAATTTTCAATCGTATATATGCGGAGATATATATATATATGGGGTGGTTTATCTTAAACAATTGCATACAATATTCGAATTTTAATTCCTTATTTTTTTAATATTGCGAGAAAATACTGTCGTCATTCATCTGAATAAAAAGTATATGGGATTTAAAATGGG
>OX596380.1:183657064-183659564 GCA_951394425.1 Tipula unca | reverse complement strand
AGAATAATTCATTTCATCTGCGAAAATAATAAAAATTTTATTTTATGCAAATTAATTAAAATAAAACAATTTGATGCACATTTTCAGTCGTACGAAGTAGGTAATCAAACGGAGAATTATTATATAAAACACATTGATTATTTTAAGAGCCTTCCGCTGCATATATATCAAATTAACAATGGAAAAACATATTTTAGAAATAATCTTTTATAAATTTTTTTATCGATTGTTGTAAAAATCTAAAATAAAATAATAACTAAAAAATAAATAGATTAAAATAAAATAATTATAACTAAATAATAATTTTTAAGTTTATAATTAGAAATAATCAGTTTGAGTTGTCTTAAAGAATGAATAATAATCAAGACAAATTTACATGTATTTTTCTATAATATTTTGGAATATGTATAATTTTAAGTTAAATTAATTCATAAGACTTTATATATGTATATATATATATATATACATATATATATGTATGTATATATATATATACATATACATATATATACATATATATATATATATATATATATATATATATATATATATATATATATATATATATATATATATATATATATATATATATATATATATATATATATATACATATATATATATATATATATATATATATGTATATATAATATATATAGTAATAGCTATTGGAAGTATATAAATAGTTTATGTAATATTTCCAAATGGCTTTCTTCAAATAAAAAACGAAAATTGAGTTAAAAAAAAAATTATTAAATAAAACTAAAACAGTAAATAAGAACTAATTAATCTCTTTTATTTTATACAATTTGATATATACATATGTATATCTACATATATATATTTCCATTGAATTAAATATCTGATTACCTTTATATTATATTTAGTAAAATCATAGGTGAAACAATATACATATATATATATACACATATAATTTAACATTGTTTAACCTTTATTTTACTTTTTACTTTGATGAATTAACAACTTTTCACCTATGAGTTTACTTTTTACTTTGATGAATTAACAACGTTTTACCTTTGATTTTACTTTTTACGTTGATGAATTCACAACTTTCCACCTATGATTTTACTTTTTACTTTGATGAATTAACAACGTTTTACCTTTGATTTTACTTTTTACGTTGTTGAATTAACCACTTTTCACCTATGATTTTAGTTTTTACTTTGATGAATTAACAACGTTTTACCTATGATTTTACTTTTTACGTTAATGAATTAACAACGTTTCACTTATGATTTTACTTTTTACTTTGATGAATTAACAAAGTTTCACCTTTGATTTTACTTTTTACGTTGATGAATTCACAACTTTTCACTTATGATTTTACTTTTTACTTTGATGAACTAACAAAGTTTCACCTCTGATTTTACTTTTTACTTTGATGAATTTATCAACGTTTATCCCACGATTTTACTTTTTTCTATAATGAATTAACAACGTGAAACGATGAATTAACTACGTTCCGTCGATGATTCAACAACTTTTATTCTTGATTTAATAACGTAAGTTTTTAGTAAAATCAACAGTTTTTATTAATGATTTAACAATTATCGTTAATAGGCACTTTTCATGTTGAAAAATTAATGATTTAAAATGGTTTTTTAACAAATTTACTTTTTTTTTCTCTCAGTGTACAGGACATACTGAGAAATCTAGAGAACCTTAACAAAAGTTATTTCGCAGGAAATGAGTCTGCAGAAAACACTAGAAGAAATTAAATCACAAACTAGTTTCAATAAAAGAGTAGAAGAAAACTTTGGTCAAGTGTATCAAAATATAAATTATATAAAATCGAATTATAAACAAAAGATATGAATAAAACATTACGAATTGTAACCTGGAATGCAAATGGGCTATTGCAACACATTCAAGAACTAGATATGTTTTTAAACATGCATAATATAGATATAGAAACCCATTTCACCAAAACTTCATTCTGTAAAATAAAAGGATATAATTGCTACTATGCACTACATCCTGAGAACAAAGCCAGAGGTGGATCAGCTATCCTCATAAAAGAGTATATAAAACATAACGAAGAACCAAAAGTTGAGAACCTTTCCATGCAAGTCACAACAATCAAAATACAATTAAGTAATATTAAAACATGCAGTATCTCAGAAATATATTGCCCTCCGATATACAATCTCAAACAAGTAGATTATACTAATCTTCTCAAAACGCTAGGAAGTGTCTTTTTAGTTGGAGGTGACTATAATGCAAAAAATACATATTGGGGATCTCGGTTAATGACCGCTAAAGGAAAAGAACTGTTTGCAGCAGGCAAACAACTAAAATGCGAGTTTCACTCAGGCGGTAGACCAACCTATTGGCCTACGGATACCAGTAAGAGTCCAGACCTTATAGACTTCTTTATTACAAAAGGGATTTCAGATAATTATATCCATATAGAGAACAGTGAAAGTTTATCATCAGATCATTCACCAGTTATTATGATACTTAGCCAAACAATTATTTT